>CM052291.1:6845487-7074540 GCA_028455765.1 Lasioglossum oenotherae | reverse complement strand
TGGAGTATTGTATGCGTACAATCAACTAGGTACTATTTAAACACAATAGTGAATGGTCTTTTTTTAGTATGTTTATTAAGGTACCAATTAATTATGTAATATAATGTACAATTATAAACCAATAAACATATTTCTCAAAAAAAAAAACAAAAAAAAAAAAAAAAAAAAAAAAACACTGCCTCGGCATATGCGCGCACAGAAGGTCGACCAAATTTGGATTTTTGGTTGGCTGGGTTCATACAGGTGCATCATCAAGGTGCATGCATATCAGCATATATAGTGGAAACAGGTTCTCGAAAGACGTCGGATTTCACGTCTGTTGTACTTTGTGGAATGGGTTTGGGTTTGTGTGAAATTTTAAATAAACCGCTCACGATAGGAAATGTGGCGACAGGTGGTGGGGGGAGTCTGGCTGAAACAGTCGTGTAAAAGCGTCGAGCCGAGATCATTGTTCGTGTATCGTGCTTCTCGTTTGAGCTCTTGTGATACAAAAATGTCGAAATACACGATTGTAATGGTACGCCATGGCGAGAGCGAATGGAATAAGTTGAACTTGTTCTGCGGATGGTACGATGCTGATTTGTCTGACAAGGGTAAGTGATATCGAGAGGATGAATGCCAAGAGGAGTCTTCAAGGGCAAAAGGTCGATCTAACAAAATGTCATGAAATGTTAAGTTCCCTTACCCGAAAAATTTCTATACATATTACATATCGACACAGTTTTAGTACTATATGTGCATAAGCTTTGGTTACGAAAACTGTCCTGGATCTTACAATTATTGTAAAAATGTTTCCGCAAGCATTTGTTTTTTTTATCAATAACCTGTTAACCGAAATATGTTTTCTGAATTTGAAACACTTGCGAGGGTAATGTAGGATTACCGAAATGAATGCAACAGTAAATTGATTATTAGATTAAATATATTTTTGATATACTCAGGTAAAACTGAAGCAGTCTCTGCTGGTAAAGCAGTAAAGGATGCAGGATTAAAGTTCGATATTGCTCATACATCGGTACTGACTCGAGCACAAGAAACTTTGAAGTCGATTCTTAAAGAATCGGGCCAAGAAAACATTCCTGTCTCCAAGACATGGCGTTTAAACGAACGTCACTACGGTGGTTTAACTGGAATGAATAAAGCAGAAACAGCTGCCAAGTATGGCGAAGAACAAGTACAAATCTGGAGGAGATCCTTCGACGTACCTCCACCTCCGATGGAAGCAGATCACAAATACTATGATACGATAGTAAAGGATGCAAGATATGCAGGTGAACTAAAAACGGAGGAGTTTCCTAAATTTGAGTCGTTGAAACTGACGATCGAAAGAACATTGCCATATTGGAATAATACCATTATTCCACAACTAAAGGAAGGAAAGAAAATTATCATTGCTGCTCATGGAAATAGTTTACGTGGCATCGTGAAACATTTAGACCGTAAGCTTTTACGTGTTCAGCATCGTGTTGTCACATTTGGAGCAATTATAACACTAATCGTTTTTCTTTCAGAAATGAGCAACGATCAGATCATGGGTTTAAATCTGCCAACCGGTATTCCATTTGTTTATGAATTAGATGAAAACTTCAAGCCTGTTGTATCGATGAAATTCTTAGGCGACGAAGAAACAGTGAAGGCTGCAATCGCTGCAGTTGCTGCACAAGGCAAAGCCAAATAAACCTGAATAACCCTGGAACAGGAACTTTGTTGTTATTATGAGAAATATTGACTAGTTCCTAGTTTTATCATTGTTGCGATATTTATTTTCAATATTAGAAACATCTTTCTTGCAGTAAACGTTCGAAATTAGTTATATCATAATTTACGATAAAGTATTTATTGAATATCATTATAAGGTATTTAAAATATATATATACGAATAAAATGTAATTATTTTTCTCGATATAATTCAAATTATGAACTGAGACCTTGATTGTTATCGTCGTTTATTATTGCATAAACGTTTTCATCACGTTTCGACTTAGATTTCCCGCCAATATCACTGCCCCACTACCTGTTCATCATAATATAGATATACGGTATTGTTTCAGACGCGCATGCGCGAGAAATTTTTGCCGATGGCTAGGTTGTGACGTCATACGCTTCAGCCAATAATTTGGTTAGAACCGAAAGTACGAGTGGAATTACCCAATCGAACGGCTTGTTGCTTCACACTATGAATTCTTCTTTATATTTCATATCGTTCTCCAGAATTCATTAATTATTTTAAAAACTACTATTTCTACATGTTGTGTTCATTTTTTAATTTAAATACTTTTTAAAAGATTGAATATTACAATTTGAGAACGACGATCTTGAATACTATCTATACTTAGCGCCAGATGATTCTTCGACCAATAGCGATAATGCGCGCAACGGTAGGTGCTCGTTATTGGTCGAAAAATTGTGGAATACTCTGGCAAAGAATCATCTGGCGCGCGCACGGTATATACCTAATATATATATGTATAATATAATATAAATACTATCTTGAAACTGCTTGAAACTATCTTCAACTATCTTGCTGAACCATGTGGACTTCTTGCTGTGAAGAAACAGGAGATTATTTATTTTGTTGACAAACGCTAAATATATAAAATGTGTAAGATTCATCAATTAAAACTTATAGATTATAATATTAACATTTATGAATTGCTTAGAAAAGATTCCCTTTTAAGTTTAAACGTTTTAATCGAAGATCAATTTACTTAGCAGAGGTTAATGATATAAATTACATCTTTAGTAAAAGTGATAAAGTTGCTGGACCGTCTAAAGCGTCTAAACTTGGTTTGTACCTTGTTGGAATAACAGGCAAGAGGTCAAAATTAATTACGTTTCTATCTTCATTTTCATTACACACAATCATACTTATCTGTTTTATTTGATAGGAGGTGTAGCAACAGCTATAAGCGTAATATGTGTTCCATTTGTGAGTCCTGCATTTCGTAAAATATGTTTACCTTACGTGCCAGCCACTACGCAACAGTTGCAGAATGTATTACTAGCTTTAGAAAGACGCTCTGGATCGTTGATTGATCTTGGGAGTGGAGATGGGCGTATAGTAAGTAATCGATTATTATAAAGTAATACAGAATGATTAGTATTGTTAATTGTCAAACACTTTGTATTTACAATATAAAATTATTTTCATTTGAATAGGTTTTTGCAGCAGCCGAAGCTGGTTTCAAGGCTCATGGTATCGAATTAAATCCATGGTTGGTATGGTATTCCAGGTTAAAAGCCTTATTCTCAGGACTATCGCCGCAAACAAAATTTATTAGGCAAAATCTATGGACATATAATTTAAAGAATTACGATAACGTAGTTTTGTTTGGAGTCGGTCAAATGGTATTGTATCTGTTATATATTGCGTGTTCTAATGCTTAGATACAATTGATAAATGTTACTTTTACAGATGCAAGATATAGAACAGAAATTTTTAACGGAGTTACACGAAGATGTAACTATAGTTGCCTGCAGATTTCCACTTCCTAGTATGTATGCGATAAAAGTAATAGGAGAAGGAGTGGATACTGTTTGGGTTTACAAAGTTCCGAAGAAGAGTTAAACAAGAACATCAGTGCTCTTAGGTATAACAGAAAGTGTTTATTATTGTTATAAATATTACAATTACAAATAAATTATTCTAGAGAAAAAGTAAAAATTATCTTAATTTCATAGAACACAGTTTTTAAAATTATATTAACAAATAAATAATTGGAATAAATCGCATATTCCAAACACTTAATAACCGATACACATGCGCTATAAAATCATTAATATTTTAAATTAATACAACTATACAATTTGTTTTCTAGTCTCCGCAAAGTATTTCGAATTCTATCACACTCGTACTCGTTTTAAATTAACATAAAATATAAAATGCATTCTATATTTCCTGATTATACTGCCAGAAAAGAAACTGCACATTTTTAATCGAATCTACGGGAAACATATTTACGATTCTGTAACGAAAAACTGTGCAAACAGATTTATAAAGCCAAATATCGGTATGCTAATGTGCAGGATCATGAAAAATAATGTCAGTTGTTTTTGCTCTTTCATAATTGCTAAATACAAGAAACTCGGTAATGTAAATACGTAAACAAAACCGCTCAAAGCTCCTGTGTACCGTACTATCGTACCAATGTATGGAACGAAAACTGCGAATAGAATACATATGCATGCCAACATAATATTAACTAGAAGAACACAGCCCATGTTATACGTTTTGCATATCAAGGAAAGCAATTGAATGCGTAGCATGTAAGCAAGTAATGGATAAACTGTTAGCAGCTGGAATAGTAAAACAATTCGTGCGCCAGCTGTTAAGCCACTCCATTTATGAAAGTTATTCAATAGATTCTGTTAACAAAAAAAAAACAAGAAACAGTGAAATTCATTATCAATGTCCGAAAAAAGTAAATATGTTAAATATTCTTCTATTTTACTTACATCTTCGATGCATGATTTACTAAGCGGAAAACATATATAAAATACTACACCAACTATAATGTAAGTTAGCGTAACAAGAAAATATGCAAACGAGAGATCTCGTCCCTGCAACATATGCATATACTTTTAAGAAGGCTCTACGGTATTGTGAACGAACAAGAAAAATTTTCTAAAGGAATCAAGACTATTTACATTTTTACTTTGATCACGATTATTTTGCATAATGGTGATTATAATGTTGTGAATAAAGAACGACATTGCTAGCATCCCAGAAAGAGCAGGGAATGAGAACTTCAATGTCCAACTAATTTCCCAGTCTGTTTGTTCCATATTAACGCCCCACGATATAGATTTCACCAAGACGAATACGATCAAATATAAAATTGATGCGGTTCCTGCAAGAGATACAGTTTTAAAAATTTATAGGATAAGTCATACGTTTGTTGCGACCTAAAAAAAGATATTAAAAGACTGCGAGTCATATACATGCAGTATACAAGTTTTCATTGAAAAATCATTATGGTCTTTACTTACCGAGAGAATTAAATTTCGTAAAGAAGGTGGGACTGTTAAAATTCAAAAATGGAAATATTAGTAAACCAAGAAACATAGGAACTGTTTTATATAAATCCCAAAGTGGTCCCAAAGAGCTGTATGTATACTCATGAATTTTCGTATTCGTATTATTGACCATTTTCTTTAGACACAATACTTCTGACAAATACGAATCGTTACTAACTAAAGGTACATCAGGTTTGCTTATGCTATCTATGAAAAGTTACAAGATTCTCAGTCTTTGTTTGCTTCATAGATTAAGAAAATTTTACTTTACAAGTACTTACCATATATAAAATTTACAGAATTATAGAGAAAGTTGGACATTAGTACCCAGTATGCGATAGTTGCACCAAGTAATACAGTCATGCTAAAAGATTGAGCGATGTATTCTGCCCATCTGTTTAAGTATACTCGGCTTAAATAAACTACTTCTACACCTTTGTGTCCACCTGAAACCACATAAAATCATAATGTATATATTATTTTTACCTTTAATATTATTATATTTGCATATTTAAGAAAATTTACCATGATATTTGTGTACATGAAGAAGACAATAAGCAGTGTACAAACACAATCCACTCATTATAAGTATGAGAATAATACCGGGGAAGAAACCAGCCATTTGAATACCCCATGGTATTGTTAATAACGAAGAACCTAATATGGTGTTCCATATTGAAAACCTGTGTACAATATATAATATATACATAAAGTTATTTTATAAAATAATTTACATAGATTCTTATATAGCATAGAATAATGGTCCTTCCCTGAAGTTTTTTGCTACGCTGTAATTTAATTGAATAAGGGTACTTTTGGGAAAAATCGATTTTTTAATGTTTGAATGAATTTACTAGGTTTACGGAGCATTAATTTTATATTATTTTATATACAAATAACGAGAATGTGTTATGCGCGATGCATTTTCACTCTCAATAATTGTAAATTAACGCTAGGTTTACGGGACCTGTCAAAATGACGGGTTCTAAAGTAAACCTAATGTCAAGTATTCTGGATTGAGATGGTCATAATCATTTTAGGTGTGATTCAAGGTTGCATAGGCGAAATGAGAACGCCAAAAAAAATGGCGGGCACGATTTAGCTGTTAGCTACGGGCATTGACCTTTCGGGTGGTCGTCTGTTGCCCAGGCAACCGACAGAGCACTAACCCCTTCTAAAGAGAATACTTATATTGTGCAGCAGACACAACCACCCGATGGTTGCCGAAACGTGAGCGACCGGTAACCGCGTTCGCCTCGTTTTAATTCGTTTCCATGTCTTAAAAGCATGCATCCGGTAAGCTTTCGAATTCATTCGAAATTAAAACTAAATAAAAGCAAAAGTACCCATTCATATATGTATACGCATATTCACTCGAAATTTTCAATTTGATAATCACAATCTCTTCTAATCTGTGTGTGTGTGTGCTTTTAAGATGTGGAAACGAATTATCATACACTCGATCCTAAACAATAACTACAATATACAAACTCGATAATTAATAATACCATAATGTTAGACAAAAAAAAGAAAAGTAATATCGAATTTTTACAATTTTTAATAACTCGATAGTTCCGATGAAATTGTGAGAAAACGAATTTAGTTAAGGGTAGGTAAGTACAATCTTTTTTTGTATGTATATTTTAATACAAGAGATACGATATGCTATTTATAAAATTCCATAAATATCAAAGTCACAAAATAATTCAGTTATCGGGCAGCGTATAAAATTTTTTTATGAAAGCTTTGTTTCCCAAGAGAAACGATCTATAATTCGATGAAAGCACGCGTCGATATAACACACTCAAAATGCATAAAGGAATTTCTGATGCAAGATTTCATTTTTCTCTCGTCATCGACCTACTAAAAATATAATGACTGGTGAGAGATAAGAAAAAATTTATGAATGTGATTAGATTTCAGAACGCAGTACTAAGAGTACTGACCCAGAACCCTTTCTTGATGATAACATTGATAGCTGATAATAATTTGTAATTAATAGTACAATACGCGGTAGTACTAAATTTAATCTTCTGTTTACGATCGTGCTAACAAAAACGACGTTGACAAGTGTCTTCGCCTCTTTCTAGAAGCGTCTTTGGTATATCCTGGTTTCGTATCTCCGTTGTAGAACATTGAAATAGAAATTTTTAATATCACTTACACAGTAACTAGAGAGCTTTGCTTTGGTTTCTCCTCGCATGCGCTATGCGTGGTTTCCTGTTCCAATGATTCAGATAAATATTTGCTTGTCAAGTCGTTTAACAGCGATTGTCTACCGTTCGCTTCGCATTTTTCGTTATTAAATATCTGGTGGGATGGAAATGAAGACAAAATAAGTTATCATTCTCAAACAAATTGAAATTGAACCTACATAGAGTTAACCAATAGCCTATAATGTTTGTGCATTCAAACTACTGCTTGCTAAGCGAAGCTTCTAGTATAGCGAACAAGTCTGCTTTTAATGTTCACTTTTATAAATTGAGATTCAAACTATGAATTGTCATGAGAACATCGGATTTTTATGCAAAATAAATAATTGTCTGCATCAATTGCAAGAAACAGTAGCCATGTAAAGATTGTTTCATTCTTTGCAAGTAATGTGTTGCATAAAATTCGCAGTATAAACAATCTATAAATCACATACATATATGTACATATCTATAGCTCGTTCAACCTTGACATGTATAAAAATGATAGATCTAATGGAACATGCAATTTTATATTGGTTGTGGTATCCTCACCAGATCGGTATTATGAATTTCATAACATCTGTCTTGTGTTACATTTAATGGACAAGACTTGGTCAGTGATATAACTGAAGCATGTTCTTGGGTAAAGGGTGGTGGTCTCTTTGGTATTACATTGACAGTAGAGTTAACGCTACAAACTTCCAGGCTACCATACCTACGAAAATCAAATCTAATAAGCAACTGATAGTTAGTAATTTTAATAACAATATTATTTCGGAGGAAGTACTAATGTCGATGAATTAGAATCTTTGTCCCTAGTATCTTCTATGAAATATTCATGAATTAGTAACCTAAATATTAATCGAATAATAGGGCTCTTACTATCTGGATATTCGAGTATTCGGATTACTCGTTAGAATTCGAAGGACTATGCCAGAATCCAAGAACTATGGATTTTACTATTAGGATATTCTGATTCGGAGTTAGAGTCATAACAAATAGACTGCAGATCTTTATGCAAAATATAAATGTGTTTGCGCTTTTTCCTTTCTTTAATAATTTTAGATTTAAATTGTGCCTACCCATTTCGGACAGTAAGAGCCCTACTCCTATCAATCATGAGAAAAACTAGTACTTGAAATACGTGTTCCCAGGTGTGCATTCGAAGTCGCTTATCTCGGAATCATTAAATATAGTAGATTCCACGCTTATATGAGACTCTGAAGAGAGTAGCGGTGCACTCTCTGATCCGCTGTCATGTTGCATGCTAACGTTCCAATCATTCGGTTTATACATAGCACATTTAATTGATTTTGTGTATCGAATAAACTATCGAAACATAACAGATCCATTACTATCAGAAGGAGAAATGTTATAATGTCTCTAAAAATAAATATTAGAAAGTGTACTTACCCAATAGAGTAGTGTCTTAACTTGTCCAAAGATGCTCCATGCAACACGTTTGTAGTGAATATACGTTCAAGCGTTTGTCAACTCTAAATCGGTTGATTAACGCACGGTACGAATTCGTCGAATGAAAAATCGAACAATTTCGAAGTGACACTGTCGTTCGAGACGGACATGCTTTCACAATGATAACTTCGAGAAAACCGTTGTTTTAAACAACTAAGTCTCTGTTTTGTAAACCCGCGTACTTATATCGGACATCCTTGACATAACAAGCTCCCTCCTCCTCATTTTTCTTTGCGGCTAATACCGATCATCATAATAACCAGCGCTTCTCTGCATGCGCGCACGAATTTTACGCGAAATCTCTCTTTTCCATATTTTCATGTATTGTATTTAACATATAACGGCACACATATATTAATTATTGAACAAGATAGAACTCATCTGAATGACGCAATGGAATTTATTATTCGGTCCAGCCGCCTCATTTTTTTCGCGACTTCTTATCTCGGGTCGGATTTCTAATTTTTTTCAATCTCCCACGGGTCACGGAACCTTGTACACATCCCGTTCGGCACAAAAACCATTTGTTTTAGTCAAAATAAGATGTCCAATGAACATCAATAGAGACTGAAAACGATAGTCGCGCAATCGACGATGCGACGTTGTATAGAGAATTTGTAAACTTATTTACTTGAACACTCGAGCGATAAGGCGAGTTCAATTCGACGTTCTTTGACTCGCACCGCCCACATATTCCATATTTGAAGTAATTTACCGCAAAGAACCAAAAACGCGTCGATAGAAGCTTCTATCGGATGTTTGCCGCCGGTTATCACACTTATCATTAGACTGCGGATCTTTATGCATTTATGGCTTATCACACACAAAATTTTCAAACAATACTCGAGTATTAAATTCAACGGAATTTAGTACGACTTTTCCTTATTTCCGATCTACAAATGCTATTACTAATGAAAATATAGAATTTCATTTGATACGACTTTCTTCAAAATTGAACAAGAAAATTCCAATCCACAGTCTACTTTAGGGCTCTGTTACTTTCCTTCGAAGGTCAAAGATTTTGAAGCTTTGAATCTTCGAATTTTCGGAGCTTTGATTTCAGAAACTTCGAAGGTAATGAGTAGACATTATTTAATATTTAATATTTTCTTTAAATATCATTTAATATTTTCATCACATTAAAATGATTAATGAAGAATATAAATTGATATTTAGCCTGATACACAAACTTTTTGTTTTGCATAAAGATCTGCAGTCTAGTTGTCACAGAGTTGCGCTCGCGAGAAATATCTCTTTTTAAATTCGAAAGATTCGGCCGACTGCCGCGAAACGATAGTATTAGTCGACGGTGAAGCGCGCGCGCGCGTCTTTCAAGATGGTGACCCGTGCCCTTGTGTGTCATTGGTAGACAAAGTTCAGTCTGCTAGCAGACACCGAGGACGTGTTATGAAATTTACCAAATAGAAATACTTACTCATTGCTAATCGGACTAGGTTACGAGCGGTCTTTATTCTTTGTTTCAGTTATCGTCTCCGTGAGCCAGAACAACATTTCTAAAGCATGTCGAGTGCAGTGACAAGTAGAACTATAGAAACCCGAGTGTACGATGGCCAGAAGCCGGGTACCTCTGGATTACGAAAAGCCGTGAAGGTTTTCACGCAAGAACATTATACGGAAAATTTTATTCAAGCAATACTCGAGGCACTTGGTAATCAGTTGGTTGGTAGCACGTTAGTTGTAGGCGGTGACGGAAGATATTACGGCAAAGAAGCGGTCGGAAAAATAATCAGGATCGCTGCGGCTAACGGAGTAAGTTCACGTGAATTTTATTTTACCTATTCATTGTTAACAATAATAATGATAATAGTCCGAAGACAATTCGAGGTTGTAATAACGGTGTTGGACACGCTTTTACATTTCGTACAATATTATTCAGTTATCGTTTTCAGTCAACTTTAGCTATTTATAGATAATCTAGAATTATTGCTTTCTCATTGTTAAAAGCGACGACGTAGCATGATAAACGGCACTCGTATCATTTTTATGTAATACTTTATAGGTGAGGAAACTAATAGTTGGCCAGAATGGAATATTCTCGACTCCTGCTGTGTCCACCATAATAAGAAAATACAAAACCCAAGGAGGAATTGTTCTGACTGCTTCTCATAATCCTGGTGGTCCCGACGCCGATTTTGGAATTAAATTTAATTGCGAGAACGGCGGTCCTGCTCCGGACAATGTGACCAACAAGATCTATGAAATTACCACACAGCTGAAAAGCTATAAAATTGCTTCTGATATAAATATAGACATAGATAAGATACAGAGTACTACTATTCAGGTTGATGGAAACAGCTTTACAGTTGATGTGTTGGACTCTGTGAATGATTACTTGCAGCACATGAAAGATATCTTTGATTTCCCCAGCATTAAAAGTCTGCTTCAAGGAAGTAGTAGTCGACCTGCTTTTAAGATTCTTATCAATGGAATGAATGGAGGTACATTTAAATCAGGATTTGTAAACTCCGTCGTTTAATCGTGTCTCGTACTTAGAAATTGTCTACAACAATGCTTATGTATTTTACAGTTACCGGACCGTATATTAGAAGAATATTTAGCAACGAATTAGGCGTCGACAGTTCCAGCATTGTTAATGCATTTCCGCTGGAAGATTTTGGAGGACTCCATCCTGATCCCAATTTGACTTATGCCAAAGACTTAGTAGATTCTATTAAAAATGGTCCGTATGATTTTGGTGCTGCGTTCGACGGGGATGGAGACAGAAATATGGTAAATTAAAATTATTTTTTATAAAATTAGTACCGGTGAACAAATTTTATACATATCTGTGTGACATTGGTTCTTTAGATTTTAGGGAAAAATGCATTCTTTGTTACACCTTCCGATTCATTGGCTGTGTTGGCTGCTAACTTGAACTCGATACCTTACTTCAAGAAAACCGGTGTCAAAGGATATGCTAGATCTATGCCAACAGGTGCTGCTGTAGACAGAGTTGCAGCTAAAACCGGTGTTAAATTTTTCGAAGTGCCTACGGGCTGGAAGTATTTTGGTATGATATCTTAACAATGAAAATGTACCCAACATATATCTTCTATATGCATAATAGAACAACACCTGATTTATCGATCGATAATGTTAGGTAATTTAATGGATGCTGGACATCTGTCGCTTTGCGGAGAAGAAAGTTTTGGCACTGGTTCTGACCATATTCGCGAGAAAGATGGGATATGGGCATCTCTTGCGTGGCTTAGCGTTATTTCAAATCTTGGCAAATCTTTAGAAGAAATACTGTTAAGTCATTGGGAAACGTATGGAAGGAACTTTTTCACTAGGTATGTATTTCCTTCTACAACAGAATTAGTTAACACTAAACCTACCATGGTCCTACCATTTTCTTTCACAGGAAATGACTGAATTATCTTCTTTATTTAAGCACGTATTATAATGAAAACTATACAAAGTTGAAGTAAATCCAATCTTCTCGCTTCAATACAGTGTTTCACTGTTATATGTTTTGGGCTTGGTAGAATTAGTGTTAACGACACACGAATTGAATTCAGGTTTTTACGATTTTGGCCCACTCTCTGCGACGTTCTACTTTGTTAGTACTAATTTCGTTGTTTCTATTAGATATGATTACGAAAATTGCGAGTCCGAAGGGGCAAATAAAATGATGCAGTTTATTGAAACCGAAATTGGGAAGCCTGAATTTGTGGGTAAAACGTTCACATCTGCAGGCAAGACATACGTTGTTAAGTTAGCCGATAATTACTCGTATGTAGACCCGGTCGATGGGAGCCAAGCCAACAAACAAGTACGTCAGAATTGTTAAGAAAAGCCATCTTGCGCTGACGTATGTTCTTACACAATTTTGTTTGTGCAGGGACTGCGAATACTGTTTGAAGATGGTTCCCGTATAATATACCGTCTATCTGGTACAGGAAGTTCTGGCGCCACTATTCGTCTATACGTTGATAGTTATGAAGATGATCCAACATCTTTCAAGAAAGATGCTCAAGAAGTTCTTAAAACATTAGTTAATATCGCACTAGAATTAAGTAAACTACGTGAATATACCGGACGCGATGCACCGACCGTAATCACGTAATAACAAAGCATTCATTGTCGTTAACGTTTTATCTTATTTACAATATTACTCAAACAAAAGTGAAATCGTTTTCTAATATTTAATACTCAAAGAGCAGTATGTATTTTACGCTTGAATCTATAATTTCGTTATTTGTATTATACTTACATAAGAATATCGCGTACATACGCACAATTCAAAGAAGAACGTTTATATACGAGTGAACATTTTCTAATCAAAGCTGATTAATGATTGTGTTGGTGCAAATGGTCCGAGCACGACAAAATTCGCGACGAATTTTATAGCAGTATAAATAATAGCGTTTAATTATTGAATGTCAAGTCATTGGATGAAACTATTCAACAGTTCAAAAATCGGATAGCAGCTCATTTCGTATTTTTCTATGAAAATGGAAAACGTCTGATTTCGTTACGAAAATTTTAACTCTGATATGGTTACCATAGTCAATATCTCATAGAATGAAATTCCAAAGAAAAATTTTACAATTTATAATTCTAAGATCATGTGTTTCTGAGTGTGGAGGCATTGTCTGCGAAAGGTATTCGAGCATGCATAAACATGGAAATAGTTTAACCCTTTGGTCTTTGTATAACGTTGTATAAACGTGTGAAGAGATATTTCATCATTTCTTTTTTTATTCTAAAGGCGTACAATTAAATTAACATCATGATATAAACATCGAAGGGTTAACAAAACCATCTGATTTCAATTATAGTTAATTGTTGAATCATTCATTTCTGTCTGGTATATGTAAAGAAAAAAAAGGTTCAAACTAATGAAAATGGTCGATTCTGTGACGTGATCATATTCTGTATAAGTTCCCTATAATCGCTATAAATAATTGTACAACATTTATTTTTATCAGAAAGATAAGAAAAACTGTAGTTTAAACAGAACATATTCGAAGACGTATACCAGTATTTATACTTTTTTTAGAATACTAAGTTATAGATGCAAAACCTGTCATACTTTACATATATTTAATACGAATAATGTAGATACATTATGCGCATGAGAGTTTAATCCGAAAGATAATATTTCAATCATGCCTTATTATATTTATCTTTTGTAGATAGTAAATTTGTTCGAACGAGAACTGTTACTAGTTCTTTATGTTATTGCTGTATACTCCTAGTAATCATTTTTAATGTCAATTTCGATATCGTGTAATGTATTTGCTTAATTTTACGTTATAATTATCAGTATAGTGTAAACAACATCGTATATAATTTTCCATTTCGTGGTTGAATTGTAAAATGAGATATGAATTGATAAACTAAAAAAAGAAAGAGCGTGTTGTGTAGAGAGCGATGGTTCAAATTTCTTCAAATCGTGAAAAATTTTAATATCATGATTTAATGAAATTTGAAATCTTGGATATATTAATATAGCTTGAAAATTTCGATTAATGAGATATTCGGCATATTATACACGTGTAACTACCTAATTAAAATAGTTATATGTAGCAGTAATAACGTGACATTTAAATGCAGAATTACAAAGATATTACTTTCGTGTATATTTTCAGCTATACGAATCAACTGAAATCGTTAAATTACTTTGTGAAAAGTGCCGAATGTCTCGCTTACATTAATTGATAGATTAGGGTACACTTAAAAAATGGTATTTAAAAAGATAAGATTGTGAAAGTAGGTTGACGAAAGTGACTAGAAAGTGAAACAGTGTTATCGGTATGTAGCAAAATTTATGAATGATATAACTGATCAACAAAGATCAAAAGTTCTCATGGAGATATAAAAAAAAAAGAAAAGATTTAATTCGAAAGAAATTTTAAATAATTATGTAATTATTCCCTTCGATTGAGATATTACACTATCTGTACAAGTTCATCCTTCATTGCACTTCCATTTATATTTCATTTTCACATAAAATTGGAAGGAACGGCAGTGTGTGGCAATAGATATTTGAGGAAACGCAACGTACTTTTATGAAAGAAAATTCTGAAATTGTATTAATTTATATATATCGGTGAACATTTTGTCAGTACATTTGTTTTTACACATTAGAACTACAGTACTATTGAAAGATTTTGAGGGAAAATATTGTAAATAGTTGAGACGGGTGGGAGAATACTTGGGGACCTGAGCCGACACGATTCTCATTCAATTTCATAATTACACCATAGAAATAAGGTATCAGGGAAAAGTAAATACTTTCTGATACTTTTTATGATGTAATATGAGTATTGTAATGTGGTAATAGTGTCATAGAGACCAGCAATGACTGCCGATTTGTAAGCGTAAATCTATTAACATATAACATTTGTATCATATTGAATACTAATTATTCATTGTAGGTAAATATATGAATGAATGGCTTTCACAAACACGTGATCATAGAATCAATAATATCTAAATGAAAAACTAGAATCCGGTCGAAAAATGATCATCATAAAATTACACCAGAGACACATATACGTTTCGTATAGAATGTAATAAAAAAACTATCGGATACCATATCAGAGTCTTTTCGAGTATAATGCGTTTCATCTAGATTCAAGCAATAATTTTCATAAATTATATATTATAATTAGACTGCGGATTTTTATGCATTTATAAAATGGTTGGAAAATTTTAAAAATTGAAAATGTCAATTATACGATTTCTACTGGACGCGCGCGTGTCCGGGCGATCCTTATGACGGTTCCCCGTATAGGGCCGAAGAAAAGACAAAAACGGTACGACGAACTGTGTGTTTTTTTAGGGAAGAAATAACATTCAATACGGTTTCTATTTCTTGGAATCGATATAGACAATTTTTATTTTGCATAACGATCCGCAGTCTAATTATAATCAACCACGTGCATTGTTTATTATTAAAAGACGATACAGCGTTTATTTCGGCACGATATGTATTTATATGTCTGATATTTATGATTTCAATAAAATGTGAATGTATAATATATTCAAAATCGAACACATTTGAATATTGCAAGTTTGTTTGTATAGGTTTTTAAGAATTGGAGATAACGAGAATATGATCCCCAAATATTTTCGAAATATTTACAAGAAGTTTAATTCTTTTACTTAACATAACAATATATTTACTACTAAACTATACATATATTATTTTAATTCGTAATGCGATTCACTTTCGAGATAAACCAAATTTCGGAAACAATCAAGATGGTGTCGTAACTTCCGTTACCGTTATCGGGGAAAAGGAGGAGAGGAAATTCATCGGTAGCTTTTGGCGACACTGTTTCAAATGCGCGGCTGTTTTAATAATACAAGTATGGATGAAGAATCAATAAGCTTTTGTTCTTCTTGCAAATCCATTTTGCAATATTCATCCAGCATTGGTGAACCGTATACTCCGGATGAAAAGAATAATATAGAAAGATCTATCGAAAATTATGAAATTGGTTTGAATATTAGCAAAAAACAGAATAAGAAGCGAGAAGCAGACGAAGATTTTGTTGATAAATTAATGTTTTATACAAACAAGAAAATAAAACACTTGGCTCCGTATGACAAAAATATCACTCGAATTACGTGTGCCGAGTCTGGCAATAATGATTTCGATAATGAAACGTATCCTGCGAAAATACCGCACGCTCAAGATATTCAACAAAGAAACGATTGCAAAACCGAGAAGGCAAACAATTCGATACGGGATGAAGAAGAGAACGCTGAAATTATTGACAATGAATTTCAAAGTACTGCTTTAAACATCCTAAATTTTCGAAAAAATATGGTTAAAATTGCTCGATCAGTATTCAAACTAAGGTATGTGCGTCTAAAAAAAAAATGTACATCAAGCAATTAAGTTTTATTCTTCTATTCTTTTAGCAATGAATTCAACAAAATGCGGAAACTGATTCTTCAAGAAACGAACAAAAGACAATCTGGAGTGTTATCTGATGATAAAAATAAAGAAGTAAAACTGGATCTATAATGAAGATATACATTTTTAATATCTTTGTTAAAAACGGTATAAAGACTATTGTATTCAAAAGTGTATGAAATACACAAATACTGATTAATTGATATCATATATTTGTTTGATTTACGCCATGTCGAAATCGTCTCTCTGTAATAAAACAACATTTTCTGTTAGTAGCTATAAGTAAATAAAAATGTAATATGTATTACATTAATATATAATACTTACAATATTATTATATTCTAACACATGCTTTCTGATAGCTGACGTATCCACCCAAGTGACGAAGTCTTCTAAATTTCTATAATATATGTATAGATTAATATATAGATACCTAACAGTTCTAATTAATTGATTGTTACTTCATAGAATTGTATAATTGCTATTTACCTTGTTACTAAAAATGCAGGGTCTTTTACAACTTCTGCTCCAACTCGAACGTGACCTTGTTCAACCAATTGCGTTGCCATCTTAAGGTTTTCACTCATTTTATTTCGTGTCATGACAACTGGCAATCGTCTTCTACAAAACGAAGACCCATCCACCTTTTGCGTTAACGACAAATCCCATTTTGTTGGTATTAATCCCATCATGTACAATTTTTCTAATAACACAGCGCTCTGTTCTATTCGAAAGGGGTGCTCAGCGTCGACTTCTTTAATTTTTTTGCCCAATGCACGAATCTCACGTGCCAGTTTCTTATACCTATAATAATTGAAATATTTCAGAGACATAATACATTGATAAATAAATAATTCGAAAAATTTTCTCTTACTTTAGATAATCCTCCCTTTTTTGTATTTGAAAACGTTTCAAGATTTTCACTTCCTCCAAATTATTGTCTGCTTCCCATGATATGAAGTCAACCTTTTTTAACAATTTCTGTTCATGGTATTTTAATTTTCTGACCATTTTTGTGGAAAAATTTTAGTCCATGTACCACGTGAAAGGCAATGTTTTGATTGATTCTGCTTAATGGTAATATAGGTTAGGTTGCTGTAAGCATGATCATTTGATTTATGTAAATAGTGGGTATCCGTTCTGCAGATTTTTGACGTAGCAACAAGTTCTTTGCAATAAACGAAATTATGTAGAAGAATAGTTCAATGAAGCTTGCTAAAGAATTATAAAAATGCTGTATAACGTAATTTTATATATTAAATGTCGATATTAGATAACAATGTATTTAATTTTGTTCGCAAGGATTACTTGGAAAGCAATAAAATACCAATTATGAAACATTATTGCTACATGTTATAGGAAACACCGACCTGGAAACAAAAAATAAAAATACAAAACTGCAATTTACAATGGAGAAAAAACAAAATGAACCAGCACCAGGAGATGGTTTACGATCTCTCAGAAGTACAATGCTGTTTCGGGCAGTCAATTATGAGTTATATGTTAAACCGGTGAGACAATAATTTTCAAGTTTTGTTGTTAAGTTCGATACTCCAGGATTTTTTGAAAATTTTTATAAGCCATTGAAGCATAAAGATCCGCAGCCTAATAATAATCAACAATGATTTCTCTTCCAGAATAAAGTGATAATGATTTTTGGTGCTGTAACAATGTTGAGCAGTGTGGGATACATTTTGTATATGCGACAGAAATATGATAGAAAGCAGTATTATAATGCAGTGGCGGAGGACGGGTCAGTTGTTTTAACAAAAAAGAAGTCTAAATGGGAAGACTGATGTAAATCATATTTCATGTAGATGAATAACAATCACATAATTGCTTACAATATTATATATATATATTACATTTGAATTTACAATTAGTACTCTTTAGTAATTTGACGACTACGTTTCAATTATGCACACTTTAGTGATATGTAAATAAACATACATATATATATATATATATATATATATATATAAATATATATATAACAATTATTTCACACATTATAACAAGTATACTACTGTACAATTCTATTTTTCAGCATCCCCTGTTAAAGTACTTACTACGTATAACATTTATTTGACTGTGACGTTACGCACGGTTACCTGTCTAACGCTCTCTATTGTGGTACTTAAAATTTCATCTGTAAATGCATGTTAAAACTAGGGTAATATTCTTTCAGTTACATATGGTTATCTATACAAAAGTATACATTATTTTTATAAAAGATAAATAGCATTCTGCACCACACATTTGTTTCATATAAATACATAGAAAAAGTAATCGCTGTCACTGCATATTCAAATGATCAACTTTGGCAGTATGTACAAGATCGTTTTAGAGTTTCATTAACTAATTTTTTAGAAACACTTTAGGGCTGTGAATTTGGTCCAAACTTTCGAACGAGTAGTGTTCTAAGTTTATATGTTGCAACAATTTTACTAAAAATATATATATGTATATATATATAGATACTCTGTAAACATTGTAAATGTATAGTTTCTCTTCTGTGTCATGTATAAACATTTAAAATATTAGCGTTAGTATACGAATACACGAACTAATATATCTGAAAGAAAAGGGTAAAGTTGATTGTACTTCCCCTATGAGCTAGTTGGAAGATTACATATAGAACATTATTCTTATATATCGAAACGTTAACTACCGTTTTTGATTGAACATTCTCCGAAACTAATCGACTATTATGGAAGCATCTATAAAACGTAAAAGGAATTTTTTGTAGTATATAAGAAACATTAACGAAATGCATAGAACAATATTTCTAGTTTTAATTAGAACTTTTTTTTTGTTAATTCGTTGAATAATACGTTCATTCCTTGAGTAACTTTGCTAAAGTTATGTTTGGTACACTAAAATTTTGAAGTGTATTATGTATCGTGTATAAATTTTCTTCTGTGTATTTTGTAAAAGTATATAGTAATTGATGTTTCGCTTGAATTGAAATACGATATTGAACAGGAACTAACGGTAACAATGGTTTGTAACGTTTAGGAATTTCAACAGCTTCAGAATTCATATTTCTGTGTGTGTGAAAATAATAAGTAAATCTTTAAAATTAATCGCTTATTATTAAAATAAGTAAAGTTCTTTTGTTTGTGTCCTATAATAAATGGATTACTTTCAGTTCAGTATGTCAATGTAATATCAAAACGGTTGTATCGAGAGTAAGAGATACTTTATAAAACCTAATAGAGTTTAATTCGAATTAAATCAGCATTAAATGAACTCTGTTGTAAATGTTTCCCTGTTACTTCAATAATAAGCGATTCTATTAACGTATATATTAAAATTTGGCAATTCGTAATACTTTATCATATTTTGTACTTTTGTAGATAAGGCAATTTTTAACTGAACGATTTAACTTCTGTAGAATGTTAGGTTCGTGTTGATGTTTGGACTTTCGAGAATAAACTGTTTGCGTAAAGAATATTCGAGCTACAAGCAATCTATAAGCAGAAATCTAGTAAATCAAAAGCAAAGTGTATCAAACTGTACCAAAGTAACAATTCTAGGATATTTTCTACAGTTCTACTTTAACTTGATTATGTATAAAATATTGCCATATTTCAATCATGCTTTCCGCACTAAACTTCAACAACAATTATAATTAATACGATACGACATTCTAAGGATCCATTTTAACATGTACAGCTTTTTTCATTTTGCGGAAATAGTACAACAGTTTCGTAGATAGCGTTTGCGACATAATCCAAGTTGAGTTCATTGAGTCCGCACATGTTTATTCTACCGCTTCGCAACATGTAAATATGATAGTGATTTACAAGATGTTCCACTTGTCTCTCTGAAATAATATAAATTCGAGATAATAATACATTATAGAAAACAACGACGAGTAAAAATTTCGCTGAATACCTACCAGTGAGACCGGTATAGGAGAACATCCCTATTTGTTTTTTGATATGTTCCCAGGAACCAGGTGTCCCTAATTGAACCAGTCTTTCGTATAAACATTGCCGCATTTCCTTTATTCTACCAGACATCGTAGTGATATGACCTTTCCTAAAAGTGTTTCGAGATGATGCGTTATATTTTCAGAGTATTAATCATTATTATTATTATGTAAATAAAATGTGTACCATTCCTTGAATAGATCAGGATTCCGCAACACCGTTGCAATTATCCTTGCTCCATGATTCGGAGGATTACTGTACATTCCACGAACTAGCAATGTTAATTGAGACTTCACTTGAGTGGCGACTTGCGCATTGGACATAATGACTATTAAATTTCCAACTCTTTCGTTATACAACCCAAAATTCTTAGCGAAACTTTGAGCGCACATAAATTCTATTCCACGTTCGACAAACATTCTTACAGCGTAAGCATCTTTATCTAAATTACCGCTTGCGAATCCCTGGAAAATGATTTTATCTAAATCAGAAATCGGTTGGTTTAGAATTAAAGGTGAAATTTAAAATTACCAACCTGATATGCGCTATCAAAAAGTGGATATAACTTCTTCTTCTCTATTACATCCGCTATTCTAGACCATTGCTCAGGAGTTGGATCGCATCCAGTAGGATTGTGAGCACACGCGTGTAGAATAATTACTGCATTTTCTGGTGCGTCGTCAAGATCTTTGAGCATTGCTTCTATGTCGACATTGCGGGTATTCGGATTCCAGTATGTATATTCGCAAGCTCTCTTGAATCCTCCATTAATGAACACAAGTTTATGATTCTCTGCGGAAATATTACGCTTTACATATTGAATATGCATTAGAATAAATCAAAATTTTTAATGCCCACCCCAAGTAGGTCTGCTATAATAAAATGTGTCATAATGTAGGATACGACTTAAGAATTCAGCTGCGACGCGAAGTGCTCCGGTTCCAGACAGTGTCTGAATAGCAACGACACGGCCTTGTGCAACAATAGGGGAATCTGTTCCCAACATCATAGTTGTTGCTGCCTGGCTAAAAGCGTCTAATCCCAAAACTGGAAGATATTCATGATTTTGTAGTTCGTCTGAAGCCAACGATTTCTCTACTTTCCTGACAACCGGTAACACCCATGGCTTTCCTTCAGGTGTGCGATAAGCTGAAACCAATTCAAACGAATTAGTAATCCTTTCAAATGTTACTCGAATTATAAGAAATTAATTCCAGGAAGATTCTACAGTCATTTCATGATAATCTTCCATATAAAAAAACGATAAGAAATACATCTCCTGTACATATAGCGTATGTTATGTAACAGCCAGATATTGCTGGAGGTCGTTCAATATCATTTCATTTAACAAGAAACTGAACAAATAATAGGGAAAATCTGATTTGAATATTAATGTCTACAGGTTGCATATGTTCACCTGTATTTTTTAAACTGATTGTAGAACAAAAATATTCGTACGATTTTTTCAACGCGATCATTATATTTGAAACGCATGTTATAAAATAAATGATGTAAATATGTATCGATACCTCCTATTGACAAATTTACTTTTTTTTCGTAAGTATCATCCAAAAAGGCTTTCTGGAGGGCGAAAACCTCTATCGGAGGTCCCATTTTAACCCCGCTGAATCTCGAGTTCATCTTCGGTATTTCTATATACTTATTTAAAAATCAAATGACACGAAACCGTGTGCGGCCGACAATTTCGACTAAATAGAAATTGAGCAGATAACACTGTATTTTATGGAACAAGTATATACATTTACAGATTCTCTGTAATCACTTTACCGCCACGTATATTTTGATTAGCGATTGCCGATTACTAATGACGATAAGATTTTACAGTCCACATATTCACACTGTTTTCATACGAAAGACTTGCTGGCCAATGCATCATACATGCGAATGTTAAACGATTTGATGACTTTAGATGAAGTTCGCGTGTATTAGTGTATGCTACGTTTTATGCTCGACATGTATGTAGTCATATATATACATAGATTGCAACATATCTTTATTAAAACAGTTCGACAATTTTCATTTCCTCTCATCATCAGTTCAATAAATATTAACATCGATAAACAATGTATTACAATCTCCATTAAAAAGCAGCGATCTGTAATCGTCGTTATTTTTATAGGCTGTACTGTGTATTATAGTAGTGTATTATGTAAAAGTAAAAATATTTCAGAATTCCTAATCTAAAAAATATTGATATATTTCCACACAGATGAAACTGATTGTTTACAATAAGAGTAAATACAATTTCTATTCGCGCGATAATATTGTTTTCAGATGCGTTCGGCTCGTTAAAAAATTTCCGAATAAATTGAAATTTTTTAAATTTCTGTTTTACCGACTGTGACGCAGTGCTGACATATTGTGCAAGGTTTCTCGCGCATGCGCGGCGAGTTTAGCCTCAGTAAAGTCAAATTCTCGATACAATTGGGTATCGCACCGTAAAATGTTTAAAAATTGTTATGATTTGATTGTGAAAAATGAATATATGTAACATGTGTATTTGTGTATATTTTGTAACTCGTAGGATACGTCCTACGAAATCACGTGAAATCTTGCACAATATCTCAGCACTGCTGCCGTGACGTACAATTTCGAAGAACGTTCGACAGAGGGCGTCGTCCGCACGTAAACAGAACATGTAAACGCGTTGAACGGTTGAGCGTTGAGCGTCGGGTCCAGTCAGTTCAACGCATAGAATATAGAATTCGAGGACGCTTTACGTCAGTTCAGTAAGTTCAGTTCAGCGCACCGCGTAAGACGGCGCGTTGTATACGTATCGTGTATCGTTCGCGTGACAATCGTTGTTTCTTTCCCTGTTGTTTATTTCGCCTGTTCATGTTCACACACTTTCGGATTACCGCGGAGCAAGCGAATTCAGTAAAGTGAGTACCATCAGCGACATATGTATTTAGTACATATATTCCGACAAGTTTCTCTTCTCGGCTCCAACTGGATGCTGTTACTCCGATGCAAGGCTGCAGAGAGGTTTCAAACGTTGGGCATCGTTCTCTCACTTTCTCTCTGTAGTAGCTACTTATTTAATATCCAATGCAAAACGTCGTATAAATTCCATTAATAAAATTGATCTAAATAGAAAGATGAGCAATCATTGGCATTTAACGGCTTCGTGATTAAAGCGTCAGCAACAACGATGCGACACGATTCGTTCATATGAGATGAAATGCTTATTTTACGAGTTACGTGACATGCATCACATATTTTGAAAATCGCGTTCGCAGTTCTCGGATACCGTTCTGAAACAACGCCAAACTCGATCGTTTATATTCGTTTTTGCGAACGCGAACGATCTCTCGTTACTTTATTTAGCCTTTTGCACTCGAATACTCTAAGGCGCCAGTAAAAATTGCCATACCATTATTCGAAATAGTTTTAGTACTATCAAATTCGTCTGTATTCTATACATTGTAAAAAGGTTAACCGTTATACGAGAAAACAGGTTGCATTCGATGTGCACAATGTAATTATGTACATACTATGTATTTAGACTGCGGTAGCGGCGAAGCAATTCTTAATTTTTCTAGACGAATTTTAGGAAAGTGGAATAAAGTACATAGAATCTTATTTCCAACGGTAAATAGTAGCCTTTGCAGATTTGAGATAAATAAAAATTCTACTAAATTCTGTTGAATTTTATATTCCACCGTTTTTTGAAAATTTTCACATAAAAATGATCTGAATTGAAAGAGATGTCTTCATATTTTCCAATTAAAATTGCTTCGAGTCCAAAGTGTTCTTACCTTGTACCGGTTCTTTCGGTAATATTTCAGATAATCGATCAACAGGTTTTCCACTCTCACCCCTCCTTTCCCAACCGTACAAACAGGTTGAACGTCGAATGGTGTCCCGGTAAAAATAGATCGGATAAAGTGAACCTAAATCGTTTATCTTCCCTCGGTCCAGAAAAACATGTTTTCTTATTATCCTAAATTATTTCCGTTCGTGTCTGTTATTGATCAAGGATCGTGCACAGCAGTTGTGTGTTGTGTTTTGTCTTCGACCTGTTTCTTATAAAATCGAACCGCGTCAGCGCGTCGTTTTAGAAGTTGTATAGTTAGTTTTCTTTCCCTGCTTCTAATACTTACTTATTGATATGTACTTCGTTGGTTTCGTTTCCGAGCGATTGCAACCTTTCAGGCTATAAATAAATGTTACACTTTCATAACGAGCCACGTAACTTTCAATTTGTTCGCGATGGTAGTTAAATTAGGAAAGGGAAAACGTGCTTGTTGCGATTCTCACCGTTTTCATTGTTTAACGAAATGTGTCGGTGAAAATGTACATTCTGCCCGTATGGTTTTGGAATAGAGTGTGAAGTAGTATAGTTGTACATTGTACAATTTAGTGGTTGTTTACATCGTGCCAGGTTTCCAAATGATTTTTGCCACTTGGCCCAAGTTATGAACGACAAGAATCACTCGAGTACCGTTATATGTACCAGGTCCGTCACTATGTGATGTACTATTCTTGCCTCTGTGCAATGGGGGTTCGAATATTCGGCGTTCTACGACGGAACAATGAGTCGTATGGGGATCAACGGAGTACAATACACATCGTAAATTACCTCGTAAATTAAAATACACATTTACTGTCTCAACTTACAAAGCACACGTTCGCCCGCATGTTTCCCGCCTCGTGCAATGGACCAACTTTAGGTTATACGAGCTTCATCTTTTCAATTGGGCCAAGGGTCGGAGTTGTTTTTAATAAATATCATATTCACATCTTTTTTTTTACATAGTAACGTTTTTTTTTACTAACGAGGGGGACTGTTCCTCTTTACATAATAAAAATGTCGTTAGAAGTTGTATTCAATCGAGAGAAAATATGTCCCTACATATTTCACATTTTATGAACATAACAAGTATGTGTCGATCCAAATTTTCGGCTATTTGTTCAATAATATACACCCAGATAAATTGATTTGGTATATTTAATCTCTCAGGGAAGCTGTTAGAAACATATCGATTAATGGAGAGGCTTTGTTTAATTTAATAGCTATAACTTTAATGAAATACTTATTTAATACATAGGTATATCAACCATTTCAAACTGACTCTCGCCTGTTCATTTTCCGCTCGTACAACGCATCGTAAATGTATGCACATACACGTTTTCTAACAGAAGCATCTTTACAATCTTAATAATCGCAAATCAAGAATATTAGAACCCGTCATTGTGACGGGTCGCGTAAACGTAGTGTTAAACTTTTGCGATGTCTTCTCAGTACACACTTCGCTTATCCATTTTTCCCATGCAATGCATGAAATCCACAAATTCAACACGATATTCGATATCAAAGTTTTATTCGAGGAAACGATACTTCGCGTGCATCACGTTGATATTTCAGGTCTGTCCGATCGTGAGAATATCGGCACACGCAGACCGTCGCCAATTTCGAGGAACGGCAAATGTTCAGGCGCGAAATTTGCACGAATTCCAGGCAGAGGCTCATTGTGATCGACCTTGTCGATCCTCGACATCGTTCCTCTTCGTAAATGTCGCACGTCATTCTCAGAAAATCCAGTCACCACGCGTCGTTCTATCTAATTACGTATAATATCGCGTTTGCATTTCGCGCGTCGACCGACAGCGATTCGTTCGATTGAAAAAATTTTTTCGCAAACCGCGAATTGCATTGCAAACACGCCGAGAGTTTCAGTGATATCGCATTGATCCATCGGATCGTAATAATCGAAGAATTTAATCAGGTTGCAGGGACTCAAAAGATCTAAAAAAAAAAAAGAAAATAAAATAGAACGAACAATCTAAAGATAAGGAAACACTGGGAGGATTTGAAACGTTTCAACGATCCCATTCGTCTCATGGATCGCAATAATGATAGCGCGAAATCGCGTGAAAGGGGTTCGACGATCAATTCTTTGAGATCAGGGATTCCAACCCGGCACCTAACCCTAACCCAAACCCGGTTAACCAAGGAAGGTTACTGTAACCCATACTATCCTCGAGGGAATGGTTCTCAAATCTTGGAGAGATTAATTAAATAGAGATTCACGGAATATAACCCGAATCGTAAAGTATTTACAGCTAACATAAATAAACAGGTTCAGGTAACAATCATGAAGCCTATAATATATCGCTAATCGACACTGAACACAATCTGAACTATAAATGTTTTCAACACAACGTGTAAAATAAGAATGGGAATGGGTGGGCAACTCATAACAATAGAAAATTTTCGCCGTTTCGCTTTTGTCCGTTCCGCGTCAAACAATTGCCAATCGACGCTTCACAACGATACCACAATACCAGGTATTCTTGGCTCATTATTGCCTTATTATATATATACACGTTCTTTCAGACACACACAACATTCATACTCTTCATAATTACCTAAAATACAAATTTCTTTATCAATAATATAAGTTGCCCTCATATTATTTAAAATCGATTTGTGGATAAATTCAACTGATTGGCACCAAAGCATAATTATAAATAAGAAAAAAAGTTCAAACTTCGTACTCAAAACCCACTCTTAGTGTGGGTTACAGTGTTTCATGGATTACCAAGAACCGAAACCGATTCGGGTTAGGTTTTTGATCCCTGTTTGAGATGCATCGGAAACGTTACTATGTAAATAGAACGAATGACGTTGTTCGGGAAAAGTCTGTGCATCACAAGGGAGCAGGAGGACACGGACACCCGATAAGTAAACACGAGGAAGTCGGCTCTCGACGTGGCTCATTAGAGGACAGGAAATGCCCCATAAAAATAGTGTCGCGCAACATTCTGTCCGCGCGGTCACGAATTTGTAGCAGAGCTATGTATCCAACGGCGCGTTTCGAATGCGCGCGTAAGGATTATGCGAACGAGGCACACTGGGTCCGAATCGGGAGAAGGTGGACCAAATCCGGGTCTCTATTAATTATACATTATCAATTAACACTAGATTTACGGAGTTCTAGAAATAACTGTTTCGCATTATTGTATAAACATAACAAGAATGTGTCTATCCGAATTGTTGGCTATTTTTCTAATAATATATACCGAAAGAAATATGTTTGGTAAATAATAATTCCTCGAGGAAGCATTTTTGTAATCTTAATAATCGCAAATTAAGAACTACAGAACTACTTTGATAGTTGATTTACAAGATCTTTTACTTATAAATATTTATTCGAACCCTAGGACTTTTCCAACGTTTCATACGACAGACCTTAAGCTTCTTCCCAGACGGTATTTATATAATTATTACACGAACGTATCGAGGAACGGTTTCGAGAGACACTCGCAATGCCGCGACCGCGGTTGCGACGCTCGGGTAACTTTGTTCTCGCAGCAGTCAGCGCTGCTCGTCATCGGAAAAAAGAAATCCTTGACCGCAAGGAATGCATATTCTGGAGCATGCACATCTTCGTGCAGCCTTGTTGCAGCTTGTCGCCGCGTTTCATCATCGATCCATCTACTATTTCCGTGCGGTTCGCGTGCAATCTATCTCGAAACCGATGTCTCTCTCTCTCTCTCTCTTGCCCGCGCACGTAAGTGCATGCACAGAGAGTCAAACGATTTTTTTATTCCTCGTTACCCTCGAAGAATGCAAAAGCCTTTCAATTTTTTCGCTAGAGCCACGCGCACGGTACGCAGCTTATGCACCGCCGCTGACCTAGATAATTTCCTTTGCAGCGACGAGCATTCAACAGTATGTATCAGTCGATTAACTGAGGGAAAAGTGGGTGACACGATTCGGTGCAAACGCGTAGGCACTGAATCTTTCAAGTGGCTTTGCTCGGATAAAGAAACAAAAGACGCTTTTCAACCGGGCCCCGTTCGTTGTCTACCAGCCAAACGATCTTTGCCGATTGCGCCGTTTAAACCGCACGGTCTCGGCGGCTCGAGCTATTTGATCCACGATTCCGGATTGCGGTTCGATGTTCGATCGTGTCAATTGGTCCAGAACTTATGTTAGTGGACCTGGATGTATCTAAACGATTGAAGAACACGCAGTTGACTCTTTCGCGGTGGTACCTGGGTCTATTTTCACCGAAAGTATCAGAATCGTCGTCTAACTCCTCCATTTCTAGAGAGCGAATTAAACGAAAAATTATTATACCTAGACACAGCGGATTTTTATGGAAAATAAACATTTTCTTCCCGAATTCCAACAAACCGGAGTCAAATAGAAATTTATTTTCTTCCTTAACATGTCTACCGATGTGTATAATATCTGTGGTTGTAGGAAGAACGCCGCATGTCACACACATTCACTTTCGAGATATAGCCGTTTAAAGTTTTGATCGCTAATGTTTCGGTATTATTTTTTCGAGCCTTTCGAATTTGTTTTCATGACTTTTTTTCTGGTAAATACGTCAATCCTATACTACGAAACGCGATGAATGCATAAACTCTTTGAAATTGTGACATGCGGCGTTTTTCCTTGTAACCACAGATATTATATAAAAAAAAAATAAGATTAAATTTATTTATATTTTCTGCGATTTTTACTATAATATATGTATACTGGAGACAAAAAATATATTCAATGAATTCCCATGAGAACAACTTTACAATTTCGATAATTGTCAAACAAAAAATCCAGAAAATACATCAGTATTTTAACATTTTTCCAATATATTTGCTATTTTAATATATGCTGTTTAATTATGACCATAGTCCGTTCAACGAGACGAGGCGGTAACCGTAAGAGCCGATATCGTACGAACAGCAGAAATCACCGTACCGTCAACGCATAGACGACTAATGAACGCAACGAGTTAAGTAGAGATTCTTTTTGCAAGTGATTTAACAGTATACCCATGGTACGCAGCGTAGAAACGCTCGATCCGAATCATTCGAGATAGGCTAGACACAATGGTTCCCGGCGGGTTGCGACATAAGAAAGAAAAACCGACTGCAGCCGGCACGGTAAGGATCACCGGGCTGCTACGTACACGCGACTGGCGAACACAATAAGTTAATTAGACGCTGGCATCGTAGTGCATTTGTCTTCCGTAATTCCGTTCCGGGACTAACTGCCGCGGCGACGACGACGTGTTCCCGCGAATAATAATCCACAGACTCATCCAGTTCGCGGAAGAAAGTCGATCCAAGGATCTTTCAATTATGCAGGATTCAATCAAATTTTCGAGAACCAGACTTATCTCGGCCCGAATGTTTTCGCAACCCGTCTCGACTACCCTTGCAGTCCTGGGAACGAGAGTACCTCCTTAAATTGCGAAATAAGCGTATCGATATGATAACCAAGGAAACCCGAGAACACCCTCTGGACTTTCGCGACAAGGATGGCATATAGAGAGAGGTAAAAGGAGAAAGAAGCAATCGCGAAATGAATTCAACTGCACGCTCCTCTCTAGTATTCCATCAACGGCTGCGTCCTCGGGCGTTTTCCATTCTACTCATTCGCGGCCATCCTTTTATCGATGAAAACGGGAATGACCCCTCGCCTTCGAGATCTTAAACAATGAACAGAACACAAAAGTTCCCGTCGACCCGTGCACGAGACAGCTTACACGCTTATTGTCCGAGGAATAATCATACGATGGAGAGAAAAAAATACATATATACATACAAGAGGAACAATCGCTGCGCGACACGGACAAAGGAGCATGTCCGCCGATGGCAAAAGACGCGAAAATGATTTCCACTGTCCCATTATGCCGAAACCAGTGGCCAATTAATTATTATTCGCTGATTCAAACGACGCTTTGTGTTCGACGGCGAAGCTGCTGGCTCAAAAGGATTAATTCACTACCTTCGGTGGTCTTGAATGACCTGCTATTTATCTCTCGTTGAACCCGTCTGATTACTGTTCGCCTCGTAAAAGCCAGCCAGTTGGTTAATTAATGAAAAATAATAAAAAAAGGACGCAGTGACCTTCAGTGTTTCGTTGCAGTTCTCTCGAATATGTATCCAGGTGCACGGCAGTGCACCAGCCAAGTTCTCGCACTACCTCCTTTGACTAGAGGCTTATAACTCGGCACTGGAGGTAGATGGAGAGATGTAATTTCGTACACTTGTTAAATATCATGTCTCAATATTGACAAAACATTAATCTTTCAACACTAGTAGGTTCCGAGATGTAGGACCTCAAAAATCGCTAAATTTGTCACTGACTGACTGACAGATCATCAAAATAGAGTTTATTTTAAATAGAGTTTAAAAGAACGCTATTTAATTTTCACAGAGTTACATAGAGAGCTAAATTATTCAAACACTTGGCCGTTACTTTTCAAACCAATGGCCATAAAAGGTGTTAGGTAACGGCCAAGTTTGAATAATTTAGCCCTCCATGTAACACTTTAAAAATTAAAAATAGCGTTCTTTTAAACTAATTTGTACAAACGCTTTTTTCAGTATTGCAAGAGGTATTTCTAAGCTAACGAACTTGCCGGTATTTTGTTTGATCTCATAACTTTTTACGGCCATAGGAACTTGGCTCCTGTTTACCGGATGTTTTTGTTGGGATTTCGATTTTCGTTTATAATTATGAGACGTTTGACAAGTTGCGTTTCGTAATTTCTATGATTCCTGACAGAACGACGAAAGGTGGACGCGCATATTACCATTATAAATGCGCAGCCATTCGACCAGTTAAAAGACCGCCCATCGTGCAATCCGATACTAGTTGGACTCGTCTTACGTGCATCGCTTGCTGCCACACGAAACAATTGCGTCCATATTCGAAAGCGTTCGTATCGCGAGTCCGTTTCAAATGGAAGTCGAACTTACCCACCGAATAATCACCAGGCTTCCAGCATGATTTTTCTTACATAACCGAAAGACCGAGGGCCAGTGAAGTGAAAGCCCACGCCCGGCTAACATAAAACTGGACGGTTGCGCGCAGCCGTGTCATTTTTCTGGCGGTATAATCATTTTTCTTTCGTTAGATCGGCGAATTACACACGGCCATGGGAAAACACAACCGCGGACCGATGTACCGTGGAGCACGCCCATGCCGCTTATGTCACACCGTGAATTTCTACATTCACGATAAATAATTCCGGCCCGAAAGAATAACTGTAACTAACTGGTTTCGCAGTTGCTTCCTGTAGAAATGTGTTCTCGTCGTTTTTCCTCTCCTATTCGAAAGTTAACTTCCCCAACATTATCCACTTACCCCCGCGGGCTCTTATCCAGTATAATATGCCGAACATATACATCCGGCCGTGAAACGACGTTTAATTTTCAGAACTTTCCCACCGTGAAACGAAATTCGAGGCACCGCGCGAGAGAAAACAGAAGTTTAATCTTGGTCGACGAATCACAACCACGAAATATTATCGATTCTTATCTTATCGCTGTCCCGGCGCTTGTCAGGGAAAGATAAAAGGAATATACCATAATCCTGCTTATCATTATACATAGCATTAACTAGTTACGGTTCGCTGTTGACGTTCCATCTTTTCGGAGGTAACAGATAAGGGAGGAGGACGTTGAGTTAACCGACTGAGTTGTCCGACTATTTCGTTTCGAGGAGATTCAATTTTATCGAGACATAACGAGGCTTGTAATTTAATTCTGTTTTAGGGAAACGAGGGCACGGTGTTCCCTCGAAGCTCTCTGAAAATGATGCTCTCGGCATGTCCGTACATTTAAAGTGCAAACTTACAAACTTTTCGTGGTCGCAGCGTTTTTACTCGCCGAGATTTCATTCTTTCGTTTGTACACGCACCATTTTAACGAAGTCAACACGCACATATTTCAATCAAAATTGATTCGTTATAAAGTCTGATAACACTGTCCAACACCAAAAATGTTTCCAATATACAGTTGGGGGGATCTTATAGAGTTTTTCGCGCTGATTCCGAATCTGCCCTTAAGTTTTCTCCGAGAAGCACAGTTTTTGAAAAACATGACTTTGAGAAAAAACCTATTTTTCAACTTTAAACAAATATTGTGATGTTACAATTATGAAAGATATTGAATTGTTCTTTACAGCAAAAGATTCTGTAGTTATACCGATGTTATACCGATTCGAAGGGGTTGTAGCTTGCCAAGGGTAGTTTCTGCTTATTTCACAGTCCGCTTTTGGAATTAATATTTCCATGTGTGTCTATGCGCTCGTCGTTGCATCCGAGAGCTGTATCCTTTGTCGCGGGAGCTTTTGTTCGGAACCGACAATGCTGGGCGACAGTTGAATGATGCGCATCCCGAGACAGCCGATAACTTGGACGGCGCGTTTTATCGCGAAACTCTTTCGCCCTACATCCTGTGACTCATGTGAACACGTATTCTCGTGTACTTGTACACATACGCGTCCTGCACACTGGTTAGAACTTCTCTCCCCGGTTCCCTAAACGAATTAACTCCCTTTTAGGTCGAAGCCGATGGGGTCCGACCCCATCTTCTCTCTCCCGTGGTCGTCGCGTCGCGTCGGATCGCATCGCGTCGGTTTGCACGTGCAGTTCTGTTTTGCGTGCAGTACACCTTTTTTCCACGACTTAACAGGATTACTCGGATTCACACGTGTCGGCTTTAGGACTCTCTGCAACTGCGATTACTTCGCAAGCCTCGTCGCGTGAAATGCCCATTTTCTTAAACATTTTCTTGACAAGTTCCTACATTTCACTTTTAATTACTCGCATATACAGTAAGCAGCATAAGCGATTCTACATACTTTAGATCAGACTAACTTTTACATGAACGGACCAAACGACTTCAATTTCTCTGTAAGGCTAGAAGAATTATTAGTTTACTAAATGAAGTCTAATAAATAAGTTGAAAAAATGCATTTGGACGGAATTGTGAAAAACAATACTTTGAAGATGAAATTCAAAGTGAAATTCTACTTTGGTTTTGTTAATTTACAGCTATTGGAAAATATACATATAGGCGTGCGATAGATATAAAGTTTGTCCTTTTTCAGGAAATTAAAAATCACAGAAAAAGTTGTAATCACTATAATCGTAAAATAAATCGTAGGACAAGAGGTTAAAGTAATTTCAACGAATAAACATTTATTTATGTTGGAGTGACGTAAAGTTCTATGTAGCCAGTCATGTAGTCGCGTGCGAGTCCTGCATTCTACATCGTAGCATGTACGCGTATGTTGCTTTGAATTTGTTCCGTGTGGAATTGCCGCGGAATCGTTGTGCAAAAACGGAAAATGGTTTTAAGTCGTTTTGCCGGTGGGTAAACGGACAAGCGATTCTTACGCGAGTCGCGGTTTCCTTAACAGACGATTGATCGTAACATCCAGTTGCTGTGACGTTGCGCCTAATTATACAGTTTAATTGGACGGGCAGAATGTAACCATCGCCCGGTGACCAACTTACCGTTGATTATGAAGTCTCCTCCATTCACCGAGCGGAGGGTTATACAATCTTTTACTCTATTCTCGGGTACGGTGAATAACGGGCTCACGTGCCTGGCCTGTCCACGTTTCTTGCGGGTCTTCAGTCAGACTTGGTGTCGTGTTCGATCTTTGAACTCCGGAAACAGGGTACATAATAGAAATTATAAACTGTGAAACGGATCTGTTCACCGTTGTAACGGATCCGACCGTTTCGCAAATTACTTTTCAATCGCAGTGTCGTGTCGAGTGCGTAAAATTCTTCCGCATTGACTTGGGACAGTCAGCGAAATCATTCGACCGGCTTACGAAAGTGCTTACTCTTTACTCATTATTTTTACGATCGCTGATCGTTAAGCGCGTGCACAGAATACGTTTTCAGAAACGATACGCATACCTTCCTTCCTTCCTTCTTCATTTGTTCGCACATGGAATACGCATTGCTGTGTACACAGAGGACGGGCCTGTGTTTACATTCATCAACGTGACTTTAATGACGCCCCGTGTTTCGCCGGAGGTATTCTTTTGTCAGCTTTCTCGTGGAAAATCCATTTCAGCCATCGTTAACGATTTTCCGAAACGTCGAAGCGAGCTCGCGACGCAAACATCGCTCCGAATCGTTTGTTATTGAAATAATGAAAACGGTGGGAGCAGCGTGAAATTTCAGCTTCGTTGGAATTTTCATTGTTTGTGCGAGAATTGTTTGCGAAAGAACTTTTGCATTTTTTTGGACGTGAAAGAGAAACGAAATAATTATCTGCAAAGGTTTAAAGTGATATTTAATGAACGTTGAATTAACTAACAAGGGAAGGACCCCAAGAATTTGATAATTTTTTGCAAGATGATGGTATATGGATCCCTAATTAAGTGTGCAAAATATTAGGTGTAGTTACTCAACAGTTTTAATGATATAAACGATTAAAGTTTTCGAAGTTCCATTAGCCGTGTAAGCAGGTTGCGCGATTCACAGGTATGAAACTTTAATTGTTCATATCTTTAAAACTATTTTGAGTAACTACACCTAATATTTTGCACATATAATTACATTCCATCGAAATCGAAGTCGGACACTCTTGGGCTCCTTCCCGTGTAAATTGAAGAGACAATTTCTTTTCCTTCTTTTGTTCTGTTCGACGGACTTCGATCGATAAATTTCTGCGCATACATGAAATGTAAACTCTTGCTCATCGCCTTTCGCTCGTGTACAGTCATTCATGCGTGTCGTGGCATACTCGCCGCATTCTTTCATGCGATTCCAATCGTTGCCTCGATGTCTCAACACGTCCAGCACGTTATCGGAACGTTTTCAACCATCAAGAGTATCCGATGACTTTTAAATTGTACGAGGAATTTGATATGATACAATAAAATCATATCGCGGATCTTTATGCAAACTAAAGTGTCTACGATATAAAAGAACAGCGGCCGAAAAAGGCGTCGCATTTTTTAAACCAGACCACGAGCAAATTTTTCAACGCAAATTGCAAGAGAGCGCCCTGTTGACAGAGGGATTATTCGATAACAGCACCGGTCCATATATTTTAATACAGGATAACAAGAAATAATGGAGTTAAACATTTCTTATTATAATTCTGTCAAATCGACGACTTTTGAAAAACCAAATGATAACAACCATAACATAGACCTTTAGTATTCATATATTTAAGAAGTTTCGAAGTGGTACCCTTCGAGCCGCGATTCAGAGGCTCAAACCATCATTCCAAGCTTCTAGCTTCCAAAATCGACCAAACGCTGGAGTTCATAGAGTTGAGATCCGGTGAGTACGGCGGCCATTCCGCAGATGTGATGAAACCTGGAAAATGGGATTTGCTACGGTTTTCGTGGATCAAGGGGTCAAAATCATCCAAGAAGTGTATCGACGGGATATTCTCGAAGCCGTTGCACTTCTGTAGGCCCAACAGCACCTCGGCGATCCGGAATGGACGTTACATCAGGATTCCGCGCCGGCCCACAGGCCGAAAACAACTCAGGAGTGATGCAAAGCCCATTTTCGAGGTTTCATTACATCTGTGGAATGGCCGCCGTACTCACCGAATCTCAACCCGATGGACTACAGCGTGCGGTCGATTTTGGAGGCCGGGGCCTGTGCTCGGCCCCATAAAAATTTGGAGTCATTGAAAAAATCTCTGTACCAGGAGTGGGACCGAATGACACCAGAAGAGCTGCGGCCCACGGCCGAAAATTTCAAAACACGTTTGAGCCTCTGAATCGGCGCAAAGGGTGGCCATTTCGAAACTTCTTAAATATATGAATACTAAAGGTCCATGTTATGGTTGTTACTATTTGGTTTTCTAAAATTCGTCGATTTGACAGAATTATAATAAGAAATGTGTAACTCCGTTATTTCTCGTCACCCTGTATAAACAATTTTGCGGCAAGTTTCCTTTACCAATGTCCACCGACCCAGAAGTATAGATTCACCCCTACGACGGATGACAATTATTAGGACCTTGAATAAGTTCTCGCTGTTTTTTTAACAAAATAAAAGATTTATTTAAATTATAAGGAACAAAAACATTTCATTCAAAGTATAATATATATAGTATAGTATATTCGAGTAATTCCTCCAACTTTTCGTCTTCAAATTTTTTCGGTGCGCCAGAACGTTCTTTATCCTCAAGTTCAAATTCATTAATTTTGAAGCGTCGAAACCAGTCTCTGCATGTCGTATCCGACAAAGCATTGTCACCATAAGTCTCAACAAGAATTCTATGTGCTTCAGCTGCAGATTTCTTTTGAATAAAGTAGTGCAATCAAATTCCCCGCAAATACACTTTATTCGGCACAAAAGTAGATATTTTCAGAACTAAGAAAAAATTACTTTGTTTACACTAAAGTGAACTACCATACACTGAAATTTAAGGTTAGATACACTACTGCCTTGCATGTGTGTTACCATTCGAAATTCCACGAACGGGGTACTGCTACTACCATCTTTGAAGAGAAACAGCGAGAACTTATTCAAGGTCCTAATACCTTTTATACACCCTATACAATGCGATCTGATTATCTTCACTTTCGTAACGAAATGAACATCGTCAAAATTACGCGTTTTAAATTTTATCTTTAGAAAAGATCCTGGGATGTCTCCCACTATTGCTTTAAATTTCGACGCGCTGAATACGGAAATCACAAATTCTCGAGATATTCCTGGCAGAACTTTCTCACTCGCGTTTGCGCAACTCTGCTAATAAGTCTATGGAACACCGTAGCAGCGTGGGAGTACATAGTTGCATAGAGCAGCAGACACACGAGTAAAGGTTTTATGCAATTATTAATAGTAATTGTAATTAGACTGTGGATCTTTATGCACTTATGGCTTCTAAAAATTCCATAAAAAACGCTAGAAAATAAAATTCTACAAAATTTAGTGTGATCCTTATCTGTTTCGAGATCTGCAATGTGGCTCACTACCACTGGAAATAAGATTGTACTTTCTTCCAGTTTCTTAAAATTCGCCTAGAAAAATTGAAAATTTCCTAAACATCCGCAGTCTAGTAATAATATTCACGTGACTTCGTTCGCGGTCCGCACGCACGCAGCCTTTAAAACGATTCTCCTATCGCGTACTTGAACTTATGCATTGTTCGCGTGCATTTCGATAAGTCTGTTTACAACGGTATCGAGTCGGTTGCTCCATAATTACTCGTTTGTGTTCGATTATGTCACATAGGACTTTGGGTCAGCATCGAGCGAACGAAAACCACGCAGATATCCGTTTATCATATGACAGTTAGCGAGAGAATAACTGCTCGGTACGAGCTGCGGATCGATGATAAAATCTCTCCGGCCGCATTGGATTACCCTAATTACGCTACGATAAAACAACCTCCGCGAACTCTCTCATTGGGACGATGGCTGTACCACTTCCGGTCGCGCGAGTCATTCGATCTACGATTTACAAATGCTAAGATATGATTCATGGTATGTGTCTCGATTCATTCTGTGGCAAAAACGTGACGCCGCGAGTCGCGTCGGGTCGCGAACACTGACTCAGAGAATCTTCGTGGACAGTTCCTGCAAGCGGCATAATCTGCAAACAAACTGCTGAATGATTAATCGCGTTTAATTACTCGATACTTGGCGTTTTATCGAATTAACGCGCCATTAATTTTATGTACACGCTCTGGTCATCGATGATTTATATTTGACGCCGTTCGTGGGTTACACTTGCACGTTTCTGCGACAGATCGAGCGAAAGACACGCCTATGTGAATGCGTTTCACAAGATCGCAGTGGAGGTGAGCGTAATGATCATCTGGAGCCAGACAAGTCTCCTATACGTGGAACACGCGGGCAGAAACCCTCCTCTAATGGTCGCGAGTTGTAGAAAAACCAGACGAGTGGGGCTCACGCACGAATTAACACGTACAAGGAATAACGGTGCCGCTAAGGTCCGTGTCCCAGGAGCAGGGATGCATGGACGTAAAAGGGGATCGGAAAAGGGTCGTGTACTATAGTTCTATGTCGTTCCTGCTATAGAAAATGGTACTGCAAACGCGCGTACCTAGATTCACATCCGAGGAAATCTCGCCGGAATGATAAAGTTCCGTGGGTCGCGCGACCGACGAATCAAGCGAAAACAAACCGTAAAAGATACCGATCCGGTATTTCGCGGCGCACCCAGTGTATACTTTCTGCAGGATACGCAACGGAATATGTATCACGGGATTTCTTCGGAATCGTTCCCCGCATCCGGTAATCCTGATCTCAGCCACGTAAACAGAAGCGCGCGTTGAATGAAAATAAAGAAAACAGAAAAGGAAGAGATTGCTGATTCGTTTCCAAGGCTACTCGAGCTTCGGATCGAATAGAATATAACCGCGCGATGCTTGAAATCCGCTTCACGTTCGCCGCCATGCTTCTAAGCTATTTTCCAGGCCCCCCTAAAAAAGGCTTTGATCCTACGTGACCCATGAACGAGTTTATATCTCCGCTCTGTGTGCGTGAGAACAGTTGCCGCTAACTGCCTACATGTTTGCGCCACGATACTTGTCCCTGACTGGCGGCAACACTCACGGACGGAAATAAGTATCATCCATCGCGTACCAACCGTAAGAAATTCATTGCTATGGTAATTTCCATTTGATACGATGACTTTGACCGAATCGAATAGCTCGAGATTAGACGTATTCTCTTTTATGCGAGCAAAGCTGTTCGCCTGTGAATCGCACGATGATTCATGTGTCGCTAATCTAGAATTTCTCGTCGGTTTGTTCAGGTTGTACCTATTTGTTTTTCACTTTTTATCTATACCGCGCGTCAAGCGCGTCGTTCGTTAAATTTACACATGACCTTTTCGCACGGTTTCTTGTCATTTGAATTGGAATCGTTACTCGACGAGCTCCACCTGTTACTCGAAAGACTGTACACATCAAACACGATGTGTTTAGAGTACTTACGCCATTCTTTATTGGACGGGGAACGTGTGTTTCTTGCGGTTTCAGAGAATTCATTAATATATCATAGATACAACAATCGTCGCAGATTATAGCACTATGAACGAGCAATCTTCAGCCTAGTGATATGTACCTAGACTGCGGATCTTTATGGACAATAAAAATTGTCTGCATCGATTGCAATAGAAACTAAATTGAATGTCGTTTCTTCCCTTAATGATTTTAATAGAGGAACAATCATATATTGGCATTTTCAATTTGAAAGATTTTCCAACAATTTTGAATTTCATCTACTCAATTTTGCTATACATGCGCAACGATCCGCAGTCTGGTGACAACATTCGCAGCGCAGCGTCGCACAATGGGACCTTTCGTCCAAATCGGAGACAAAATCAAAGAACTTTCGATAGAAATGAGGTAGAGCGATGAAATTTTTTTAAGATTAAAGCTGAAACTTTGCAGAATATGGGAAACATAGGGAGATTATGGTAAGAACGTTTTTTAACGTTGAGAAAATTCGTTAAACTTGCACAATTTCGAGAAAATTGTGGTTTTTCCAATGCCACGAGCGGAAAAAATTTTTTTTGAACATGCTGTACTTCATTTCCCGTAGATTTTTTCACGCTGATTTCAAATCTGGTCTCAAAATTTTTCTACGACCTCAGGATATTGCAAAATCGACTTCTTGAAATTCTACATGTTTAACGAATTTTCTCAAGGTTAAAAAACGTTCGTACCATAATCTCCCTATTTTTTCCATATTCTGCAAAGTTTCAGCTTTAATTTTTAAAAAATTTCATCGCTCTACCTCATTTCTATCGAAAGTTCTTTGATTTTGTCTCCGATTTGGACGAAAGGTCCCACTGTGCGTCGCTCGGAAGTGTCCTATCGGGATACTGTCGCGTCTTCAAAGTCAAGGCAAAGTTCCACGTCACGAAACCCAGCGATAACAATAATTTATTTAGTATTATTTAGAATTGATTGCAGTAGACGCGCGTCGAGCGCCGAAAGACGATTGCAGCTATGTAGAAACGATCCGAGTTGCATGAATCTCCATTCTTCCGGCACAACGACGTGGTGGGACAGATTTCAGCCACGGGTGCGCGACGTTAAACTTTCTATTCGTTAAATTGAAGACGACAATCCGGAAGTGGTAATCATTCGCCGGGGCTCTCGCATGCAATTTTTACCGGGCCCCATGGCGCTCGGGACATGCAACCCGCCGATGCACATGTTGTCGACCGTTCGCAGTAGTGCAACGGCGATCGAAACGACATTTGTCTTTCATCAGAGAATCGTTGTTGCAATAACGGAAATGTAATACCCGAGCAAACAAGAAAACACTGTTTATCGAAGAAATATCTTGTACTCGCCATAGTTTGATCTGAACTCAACAAATAGAGATTGAATCTAGCACTGCAGCTAGACAACTGTTCAGATATCACGTTCGGATAATGATCAAGGCTCCACTTCATCGCGAATTAAACAAGCAAATATGTTTCGAATTCTGGCGTGTTTGGGCTGATTTCTGCTAAAAGTTCCATAAGAAATCATTAGACGGAAAAAGTGTCTGTACACAATACGAACAACGTATTATGAAAGTGGTCTAAATCACACAAAGGTGGATGTATTTTATTTTCAAAGTTGTACAGATACTGTAAAATAAATGGGATTATTTACTGTTTACTATTTAAAATACTATTTTTCCCACCTCTGAAATCATATATGTATTTCTTGTTTCAAGATATTTAAAGGGAAAGTGAGTTCCATGGAATAACAAGCACTGTGTGATGTGAAATAACTGATAAACCCATTTTTCTTGAAAATTTTCCCTTAGTTCACTTTCATTAATTACGGGCTCACGTATCAAGGCATTGCCGTAATCGTTACACAGCTGTTACGAATGACGGACAAATGTGCAGTAACAAAATAAAACGATTCGTAATCGGGAATAAAAGCAATTAGGACGCGCTCATTAGCGTCCCGACGTAGCCAGGTAATATGTAATTCCCTTTCTCTTTTGATGAATACATATGTAGTCCGCGAGATGGTAAAATATGGAAAGGATTGTCGCGGCTCACGGTTCAGAGTCTAAAGTTTCCCAGATTTTATGCCGTGAGAGAGAGAGAGAAGAAACGATCGAGTCTGCAAAACGAAAACGCAGCTGTACCGTGGAACTGCGTTGAATATCGCATTCCGGTGTACTTATCTCACGTCTTTCGTTCCTTGAAAACGATAGTAGTCTTTAATCTTTGTAACCGTGCGATAATTATTCATTTTTTTCAGGTTGAGGAGCATGCTGCCGATCGCTCGAAGTTAACGAGGCCGGGAACGTCCGATTCTGAGTTAATCTGAAGGGACACCGACAGATCTCGAAGAAATGTGATAGAAATATAGACACGGGACAAACATTTATCATTCTTAGTTACAAGTGTGCTAAGGAAAGATGGCGCTGTCTATGTGGTTGCTGGCTGCACTCGCGGCTTTGACCACGACACACGCACTCGAAGGGCCGAATATCTGCACGAGAATAGAAACGTGAGTACCGTACACTCGCACAGGTTCACTCAGCAATTTATTTTCAATCCCTTGGCCTTTGGCTATAATCCGCCTACAGTTCTCAATCAGTTTGCAATCGATCCCTTAAGTACCGTCGCGATTAGATTGCAATTCAAGTCGCCTTGCGATTAAGATTAAAACGCAGATACCATCGCCATCGAAAAGTCCCCCCAAAAAAATCGAAAAAATGCAGATTTCTCGAAAATACGAAATCATGATGTTCTACTGTTTAGTTCTCCGACAAAGTACTATAACAGGCAGGGCCGTCAATTTTCTTCAGATTTTTTCTCGCGAGAGATCATTGCGAGAAACACAAAAAAATTGCAATTTTCGACGTTTCTGGTTTGACGAGGAAAGTTACACTTGTTGGTTTTTCATTTTTCACGAGCACAGTTTGCAAGAAAAAAATCTGAAAAATTGTGTAAAGTGCCCCTTAGGATCCAAAATATGTCACATTTTTTTCAGAATTTTAGAACGTATCGGAGACCGGCGAATCTAGTTTACCCTGTAACTACCCTAGCGAGGAAGCTAGAGGGCTGAAATTTTTCTTGGTCAGCTTTCGAATGGTTCGATTGCCATTGAACAACCTCTAGGGGCAGTTTGATCGTCTTAGTCGGCTAGGCTCATATTCATTTTTGTCGTAACTGCACAAAATCCGCCGTCCAACGATAACAATAGGATTGAAATATGTGTGGCTGATTTTAATGTAACTGAATTCGTCGGCAGGTACACAGTGACGGTGAGGATATCAGAGCAGAAACCTTATACGGTACGGGAGAACACTTGGTGCTTCAGCTTTCCGCCGAGATGCTCCAAATACAAAGTCGTGTTCAAGACACTGTACAAAGAACAGGTAAGCGTAAAAGTAAAAATGAGTTTTTCCCAAGTCGAAATGAAAGGTGAAACCCGAGCCTGAAGTCTGTACGTAATTTGATCAGGAATTAACGAAGCAAAGGCCGGTGGAAGAATGTTGCAAAGGCTACACGCAGACCAACACCGGCGATCGTTGCATTCCAGTTTGCTCCAAGGACTGCGTTTACGGCACTTGCATCGCTCCGGACGTTTGCAAGTGCGAGTCTGGCTACGGCGGACCGTTATGCGATTTCAGTAAGCATAGAACTTTTTTACAGCATCCACTTGATACAATTTTGTGCAACACGGCAGTTTCTCCGGCCTAGAAATCCATTCGCTCCACCGCTCTGTGTTTCTCTGTTTATTTGTAAACGTAATGGAAACTGAATATTCAACAGTTTTTCTCGATTAGTTTCAATTCCGTGGTATATCGCATAAATATACATAATAAGAGCAACTTACCCGGCAGGTAGAACCGGTATTCGCAGCGGAGTAAAAGTCGAGAATAACATTGCTTAATACCCTACGAGCTGTCTGGAAAATGTCAAAGTAATCGGAACGATATCTTCGGAGCTTTTACTATTTTGAAATCTCCACGTTCTGGAAGTGCAATGGGTTAAAAATGTTTAAGGAATTTAATCTTTGTAGAATGTCCACCTGGAAAGTGGGGCAAATCCTGCGAGAGGGAGTGCATGTGCAAGAACGGAGCTAATTGCGACCCGTTCGATGGCAAATGTTTGTGCACCAGAGGCTGGACCGGTGACTACTGTGACCAAAAGTGTCCATCCGATCGGTATGGCCAGGATTGCAGCGAAGTGTGCCGCTGCAGACACGGTGGAAGCTGTCATCACATTTCTGGGGAGTGTCATTGTGCTCCTGGCTACACTGGGCCTCTGTAGGTGTCTCTTAAACTCTCATCTGAAAGATCGGAAACATCAAATTATTCTTTTCTAGCTGCGACGATTTCTGTCCGCCTGGAAAGCACGGCGACGAGTGCAAGTCGGAATGCAAATGCCAAAACGGTGGTTCCTGCAATCCAACCACTGGAGATTGCTATTGTACTCCCGGCTGGATCGTAAGTTGATAAGTAGACTGCGGATCTCGCTATGCATTTATAAGAAAATTGAGTAGATGAAATATTCAAAATTGTGTTGGAAAATTGTTCAAATGGAAGATATCAAACAGTTTTGTTGGATTACACTGACTCCGCGAACTTGATGTTCTAACAGGGCAGTGTCTGCGCGAATAGGTGTCCGGAAGGTTTCTGGGGTAAGAATTGCTCAGATGTTTGCGACTGTTACAACGAAGCTGGGTGCCACCATATCACAGGAGCGTGCGAATGCAAACCCGGCTATTACGACGACAAGGTGAATATTTCTTTAGAGAGGTGTTTTCTCTTCTGAATCATTAACTATCTGCACTCGGAACTATTCATTTTCATGGAAGGTGCAAAAACATGCTTGCCGACGTAGGACTAATTAGAAAATCTGTTGTTTCCACAGTGTTTGAAGGTATGCTCAGAAGGAACGTTCGGCTTAAATTGCACTATGAACTGCACTTGCGGAAATGGCGCGGTGTGTTCTCCAGTCGACGGTTCCTGCAAGTGCAGTCCTGGTTGGATCGGGAAACAGTGCGACGAACGAGCTTGCGGGGATGGATATTGGGGTCCGAATTGTGCGAAAGTAAATATATTGCAGTTTCAAACATCACTTTTTCCTAAATACATCTCGTTTGCGAATAAAGATCTTGATCAAAACGTTCTCTGTAACATTTCCATTCGAAAGTCGGACATTTCTCGTGAAACAAACCAACGTTTTTATATTTTCAAGTCGTGTATTCACCGAATGAAATTCGATTGTCTAGGTTTGCGACTGCGAGAACAACAACACAGAACTCTGTCATCCTTGGACTGGAAAATGCATTTGCAAAGCCGGATGGGACGGCGACACCTGCAGCAGACCTTGTCCATTCTACACTTACGGCAAGGGCTGTGAAAACCGCTGTGACTGCAAGAATAACGCACAGTGTTCGCCTATAAATGGAACCTGCATTTGTGCACCGGGATACAGAGGTGAGGATTGCCGCGAAGTTTGTCCCGTCGACACTTACGGAGAGAATTGTGCACAAAAGTGTATTTGCAAGAACGGCGCTACTTGCTCACCCGAGAACGGACGGTGCAACTGTACAGCAGGTAACGAGTTTTTCTTTCTATTCCCAACATAACATGATCGATCAATACAGAACCGGTTTTAAATGAGAAAAATGAATTGTTCGACCGACAAACGTAACATCGTATGTATTCTAATATATACACAGAGCTGATGAGAGAGAGAGAGGTACTTGACAAAATAAGCATCTTGCGATCGTACCATTTGACTATTGATTGTCTGAACATCATTAACACAGCGTTGCTCGAAAGTTTGGGATCACACTTGTCTTGTAAAACATAGACTAGAGCAGTTTCAATCTAAAAGAATGTACTATTAGGTTGGTGCACGTGGAATGTCTTTTTTTTCTCAGTATCTTCATGTGCAATAACCCGATACATACAAAGATTGTTGGTGATCCGAAGCGTTTGAACGATTCAGTATTTTTCGATTGTACGATCGTGAATCGCATGACCAACTAATAGTAGCTTTTCGATGGTTTGTCATTTGGAAATTCGTAGATGTACACATTGCGCCTAGCTCTAAGTTATATATCGGAAGATTACTAAAAGAATTAGTACGCAAGGTAAGTATATCTCCGTCAGAAGATTCGAATTCAAATATAGTATTAAAACGAAGGAATTTTTGCTCTTGCATGTACTATTTTACGTTTTGCTAGGATGGGTTGGTGTATCTTGCGACCGTCCCTGCGACAACAAATCATACGGCAAGGACTGCGAGGGTAAATGCAATTGCTTTAACAATGCGGCGTGCAATCCGCAAAATGGTAAGGGGGCTGGCTGCAACGTATTTTCTTTATACAGCTCGAAGTTTAATGCTTTCTTCGGACTCTAACCAGAAAGCATTAATTTTCATTGGTCCTTGATAAACGTTCCATGCGCAGAATTACGATGCATCGAGTGTTTTCGACATTATTGAACACAAGTTAACGAATGCACGTTTTCAAGGATCCCACTTCTCTTCTTCCTTTTCTCTTTTCAAACCATGTTGCACCTGCACCAACGACCCACGATCTTTTTTTTTTAAATACACAGGCACATGCACATGTGCAGCTGGTTTCACCGGCGGATTTTGCCAGAATCGTTGCGAAAAAGGATTCTTCGGGCTTGGCTGTTCTCAGGTCTGCGAGTGCCACAAAGAGAATAGCTTAGACTGCGATCCTGCTACGGGTCGTTGCATCTGTAAGCCAGAGATGCGAGGTTTGTCACCTCTTCGACTCGTTGATCAATCGCCATACATGAAAGCTACAGCCTTCCCTTTTCCGATTAACACGTTTAATCCCACTTATACCTCATTGTTCATATCTTCACACTTAGTGTATAGATACGGTGACCATATTTTTACAGAGAAAAGATTCAATTAAAAAGAGATTTTAATTGAAATTTTTCAATGAAGTAAAGGATGTATGGTCACCTTGTTGCGTAGAGAGTAGCTTCACGACTGCGTTTTCCTGTCTACTTGCACTCTATCTATTCGGTATTGTACAGTTTATCAACGGGTCTGTATACAGAAATTGAACGATAGGAGACTGGAAAGCGTTGCTCGATGGCGATTCGATCTTCGATTAAGTTTCTCATTCTGAAAATATAAAACAGGAATCCGCTGTGAGACTATGTGTCCAGAAGGTCATTACGGCGAAGACTGTCATTCGCTATGCGAATGCATGAATAATAGTTCATGCGACCCAGAAACAGGCAATTGTATTTGCGCCAGAGGCTGGGAAGGACCTAACTGTTCTGAACCATGCAAGGAAGGCTGGTACGGCGTGGGCTGCAAAGAAAAGTGTCCAGAGAAAATGCAAGGTAAACGTATATGTATAATGAATTTTAGGGGAAAGCGAAACTCATTCAGGTCTAGCAGTCCTACTCAAGAATAATAATCGCGGTACTATATACACATACGTATACACATACACACTTTATAATTGCGAGCATGAAAATACATATGGTGTTCCGAGTTATTAGACTGTTTTGTAGATTTTGCACCGTAGTTAGACGATATTAATTCGTGTTCAGTGTTTAGTTGTGCATGCGCGCAAATAATTTGCACATTTTTTAACACTCTGTAGTAGTAGCGAGTAAATGTAGTGAAACGATGTCTTGATTACTAATACAACAGAGGGGAGGATAACAAATTGTTTCTTAATAGCGTAAAGCTTAAAAATGATGGTAAGTGCTCTGAGATTTATTACTTACACCTAAATATGTAAAACTAGAGGAAGATAAACATCGAGAGTATTTACGAGGGATATTAAAATGAGTTAGGAAAGTTTGGGTATTTTATAAAATCGTAATATTTTATTATATGCGATCTGTTTAGGTAACATGACCTGTGATCACGTCACCGGCGAGTACATTTGTCGACCAGGATATCTAGGTTTGACGTGCGAGCATCCCTGCCCATCTACTCATTACGGCCTAAATTGTGCTAATCATTGCCGTTGCAAGAATGGCGGAGAATGCCATCATGTAACAGGTAAATTTTCTCATAATAAAATCACTTGACTGCAAGTACTTTTTATACAGAACATTATTCATCCAGGCGTGTGTCAGTGTCGACCCGGTTGGCACGGAGAATTTTGTCAAACACCCTGTCCGGAAGGAACTTATGGCATAAATTGCACGCAGCACTGTACCTGTCAACACGGAGGCAAGTGTAGATCCAACGATGGTCATTGTCGTTGTACTCCTGGTTACACTGGCACTAAATGCACCGAAGGTAAGTGAAATCGATAGGGATTCAATAAAAATTCATAGGGATGCGCAGAAGAAAACAAAGAAAACAAAGACCGCACAGCTAGATTTGACAAGCTTGTATGTGTGTATGTATGTATGATCCCATCGATCTGATTCGATGGGTCTGTCGCACGTGTCGTCCATCTGTCGGGGTTCAAGTTGTCGGAGAGCGATGGTTGTAAATAATCGGCCGGTTCGAAGCCGATCCGTGCGCGTTTTTTGTCTGCTATTTCTATAACAACCTTTTCGGGTATACTAGCTGCGGAGGGCGTGCAGTAGGCACGCCACGAGTAGCTAGTTTTTAATAAAATAATAAAACTAGTCTGCGGCATTAATGCTAAACATGAGTAATGTAAAAATCCACATTCTAAACGTAACCGATCTGGTCGTACTATTAAATATTTCATGTTTGCGAACAGTCTGCCCGGAAGGATACTATGGAGATCATTGCATGGAACCCTGCGACTGTAAGAATGACTTCTTCACATGTCATCCCGCTAATGGTTGCACCTGCAAACACGGATACGGAGGTACTGATTATTATTATTATTCTGATAGTCAAAGTAAAAAGTATAGTTGGGACTCGTTACAACGAAGAAAAACATTATTCAACGATCTTAAACACCTTTCAGGTCCGAATTGCGACGAAGAATTATTTTCGCGTAACATTCAAGAAAAAGAAGCTGGTTACGGAAGTATAGTTGCAGGATTTCTATTTGCTGCAGCGGTAGTTATCGCTATGGTGCTAGCAGGGTGGGTTTATCATAAGCGTAGAGTGAGGGATCTGAAGAATGAAATTGCCCAGGTGCAGTATACCGCTGATCCTCCGTCACCACCAGGTAAGTTGTCTTTAATCCTCAGACGGCTATGCCAGATCCTATTTTGACCGGGAACATCCAAATTGTAATTTAAGTACTCAATTTGTGGCAATTAAACTAACTGAATAACTGTTTCATTGAGGATATCGAAAAGACTAATGTGTCTATACACGAGATATCATCAAAAATCGTCCTAAAATATTAACGGTTTTTTTTCGGGACGGAAGTAATCCTGAAAATCTTCGGAAACCCTAATATTCTCGAGACTCTGACAATTTTCGAGAACCCGTTCCGATCCCAAAAAAAATTCTCCCCACATATCCCGACGCGACATTTTCGGATTCCCGCACACTAATCGATTCGCTGGAAATTGAATACACCGATCAATTAATATATTTAATGATTCTCATGGGGAAAAACCACGTTTTCCACAGAGCAAACTCAATTCGACAATCCTGTGTACGCGTACCAGGGTTCGTCGAAATTCGACGATGGAATGACCAGCTTGTTGAACAATTTCCAATTCAGAAACAACCTTGGAACGAATAAGAAGATAAACAACGAGAAGGTAATGCTTGGTTTGAACAGCTTGGACGAGGATGACGATTCGAAAGGTAAACATTACGAATGAATTGTTTTTAATCGATTAAATAGAATCGCGGTGTATTCAAAATGCTTATGGCGATCGATTCTTCCTAGGTTCACTTAATCGATACGACCTGAAGAATAGGGATGCTGATATGGGAAATCCTAATCTGAACGTATACCACAGTATCGATGAAATGGATGGGAAAAAGGTGGAGCATGTTTACGACGAAATAAAGCAGAACAACGATGAATCAGAATACGACCAGTTGGACAATCCAAGACCAGTCAGCGGCTACAAACATTTCAACCGAGTGCCGAATGGTTTCACTGCGAACGTGTCCGATAACGCCGGACCCAGCAAGACGAAGGAAAAGGACCCAGAGTTGGGCGAAACTTAAGATTCTCTTACGATACTTGTGGATCAAGTTAAGTTCTATGTCTTTAATTTCTCCAAATATGTGTCTACCAATGTGATTTAACGAAGCAGGTTACGAGAAACATTTATACTTCCAATCTTTGGCACACTTGTGCTCTATAATCCTCATATCGAAAACCAGACTTTGTGATCTGTCAGCTGTGAGTTACTAGAAGAAACATTTCGATAATCCAAATCAGTTCTTATATAGAAAACTATAAATGTACTCTAATTGCTCAGTATGTGCATGTACATAGTTAGACGATACAAAGCGAATAGTTAAATGAACATTTTATTTATGAAATTCATATACTTATAGTAATTGTTCATCTGTAGCGGTTTAGAGTGCCTTTTTCATAACGCGACAGTTAGCGTTGTCTAATGCAATATTATTATATTAAGCAACAATAATGCGCATTACGTGGATGCACTGAGATCGGCCTTTCAGCCAAATTATTCGGAAAAAAGAGATCGAATGTACATCTGTTACAGTAATCACGTGATCGATCTATATATTCGAGAACAAAGATAAAAAATATAGTCTATACCTTACTTAATATTTCATAAGGATTGGAATCTTGACAGTTTGGAATAACGCGTGTTACGAGATCGAACGTTATTATTTTGTATTTTTTACTCTAATGTCACAATCTCGAATACTCATTTACTCATTCACAAAAATTCAGAACAACTATTATGAATCAAAAATTTCATTTAATTGTATACGTTCTTATTTTCGACATGTCATTCAACGTTTATAAGATAAGAGTGTTAACATTTTACCAAGAATTTATTATTACGTTTACAATCAAGAGGAATCTGTAGAAATCATTCGAGATATTTAGTGTAAAGTGCTATCGTATTTATTCCTTTTTATAATGTATTAAGCGCAATATCCGAAGTCTATTTTTTAATTTTTAAGAAACGTCTATTTTTACGATTTTATATAAACTAGTTGTATTTTTATATGGATTCGTGAAAACAGATTGTTGTGATCGATGCATGTATGTACATGTATGCGCCTCTACAAACATGCATACGTACATAAATCGAATGAATATGTAAATATAATTAAACTAATTAAGATAGGATGTAAAATTCGTGTTCTTTGTAATACTGTGCCGTAGAATTTTGTGTGAATTACGCATTCGCTGCTCGGGATGGTCTGTATCCCGTGGATTTCATCAGCTTCAAGATCGGCGACGAGAGCCAATAAAGTCCACCGAAAAATAGTAGAGCCGATGTAACGTTCACGCAGAAATTTACACCTGCAATAAAAAAAAAGATCGTTGAAATTAGCTCCGCGATCTGGAATTGGATCGTTTATTCCGTTCTTTTTTTTCAAAATAAAGTTTTGTTACAACGACATACTGTATACGAAGCTAAAGACTAGTACGCATAAACCAACGATAGTCGAGAACCCTTTGTTAACGGAGCGCATTGTCTCAATTCCCATAACATCGTACAAAGCTAAATCCTGGCAGCTGGACAAGCTGCCGATACTGATACCACCTAGAAGAGCCCAAATCTTAATGATCGTGGCTCCTCTTCCATATGTTAAACCTATAAAAATAAATAAGTTTTATTTCGTTAACCCACTGATAAAAAAAAACAAAACATGCCTTTCTCGAACGATAAAAATCACGTACCTATCAAAATGACCGCGCAGAACCAAGCTGCTAATCCGAAATATATTCGTCTGTTGTGATTAGTGAATTGTAAAATTTTGTAACTGGCAATATTTGGCAGCAACGTGCCGCAACCAGCCATTGTGCACAGTAGAGAGTGTTGGAAATGTTGTCCGGAACTAATAGAAAATATTACAGGCAACAATGTCCAGAAGAAAAGGGTGAACACCTTTATTCCAACCCAGCCAACGACAGCCATCCAAAACCGAAGGTTTTTCAAGAGCCGAAGCTGTTGCTTCCACTTGCTATCCGAGGGCTGAAGCGGACTGACAAATAGATCTACGTCATCGTCTGGCTCCTGATAGGCGTACATATTATTTGCTTCGCTGAACAGTTCGTCGTGCGCTCTTTCTTCGGCGTTGCCGTAATCCTCGTTTCCAGGCTGGCGGCGACTGTTCAATTCCAACGTGTTCTCAGGAGTATCTGCAGATGTTGTTATGGGAATTTCGTTGTCCTCTTCAGACAAGAGGAGACTGTGAGTTATGTTTGAAATTTAAGTTTTTCTTAGCGATAGTTCAACTTTTCGTCACACTGTCCAACAAATGTTGACTGTTCTAGGAGCCTAACTACCCGACTAAACAGGGAAAACAGACCAAAAACTAATTTTCACCATCCCACTATGTTTTTTTTCACGATATTCTTTAATTTATAGCAAGAAAATATTCATTTTCTATGCGTCCTAAAGAAGATCTACGGAAAAATCGTTCACTAATAATCGGAGCTAAAGACATGTATTGGACAGTGTCGTTATGTGTAAATTACTTGGGAAAAGAACCTGTAAGGAGAAGTTGGTTGCACTGACGGTAAACGGAAAGTTAGTGCGCCAAGAGCTGTGGGTATCAATATCATGGTCATCAGTTGCAATCCATTTTTTAATCCTGTGTAGCGCAGTAATAGATCTGTGACGTTGGGAATTATTATGAGGCCGATAGACGTTGCGACGTTCTTTAATGTTAACGCCAAGAGAAGCTTTTTCCTGAAATTCTTCCTTAAGACATAGTCGCTCAATAGAACCATAAAACTAGCGCCAATGCCCATCACCGCACCTGCGCTGGAGCTCGCTAAATATGCCCCAACACCACCTGTTGCAAGATAGCCGGTTGCTATAATACTGACTGACAGAAGAGTTACTCCTATTATTCCTACCAAACGTGGAATCGACGCCATGCTGACTATCAACCTCGTCCAAGGATCTAAAAAAGTTTCATTCGCTGTTACAGCAAGGTGGGGTAGACTCGTTTTTTCAGGATTGCAAGAGTGTGGGATGCACCTTCTCATTTTTCAAAAATGGGATTTTTCAGTAGTCAAAAGCGCTAAATAAAAGATCAATTTAGGCCGCGATCGACCTCAACAGTCCTATTTTTACGTTTTTACTGTATATAGGGTGTCTCAAAATTCTGTGAAGGGAAATGTTGTTCAAAATCATGGTCTTGACAACATATCCAAAGCTCGTCGAAATCGGAGAGGATTCACATCATCGAAAAACTCTTGTTCGTTGCGGCATCGCGGTGTGCCACCAACGCGACGCTCAGCTGCTGGCGCCGGCACGCTGGGCTGTACGCTGGCGTCTAGCTCGCGCTCTCATTGGTCCGTGTTTTTCGTTAATAACTCGTTAGGAAAATGTTGCTTGAAATGATCTCAGGAACCTCCCATTTTCGGCTCCGGAGGGAATTTTGAGACACCCTGTATATACATCATATATGTACCTGCTAAATTCCAAAAAGCAATGAGCAGTATTGGTGTCACAATAATTCGTTCGCTCCATATGCTTTCGCCGTTGCGTTCGCATATAATATAGTCCAACACTACACCGTACATAGGTAATATACTAAAAATGGTCATCTGTGAAAGCAGTATTTAAACGACAATGTTTAAACAATTACAGATCCAGTTTGTCAACTTTATATGCGTAGGTATAATATTTATTATACAGGGTGTTTAGAAACGTATAGTGAAATATCCAGGATTCTATACATACCTAGCGCTTTATATGAAAACGATTAGTAATTGTTTATGCTGACAATTATATATGTAGAAGACAAGTGGCATCTGATAATACCTGAAAAAAGTTATTTTACACTTCTGTTAGAAAATTTATGAATCTTTTGATGTTACTAAAAATTCTTAATCGCCAATGCTGAATTTATAAATTTTCTAAATACCCTGTATACATAATTCTCACAGCCACTAACAACCGAATATCAAAATCAGTTCTTTGAGAGTGTATAATGTGAAATTTACAGCTAGGTGTATCATTATTTTCAAATTGGTTTCGCGTTCGCTTAAAAACACATGACCTCAAAAAATCGATTAACAAGCCAGTACATTCATATTTTTAGACATACCTGGACTAGACACACTCCGCAAAGAACCAGCCATGAGTAACCACCATCGGGAACGGTGGGCCCCAATTCTGGGAACGATGCGACAACTTCATCAAGATGAAGACGCTTGGCTACTGGCATCCTCTGTATCTCTTGTTACTCTCGCGAAAAGGAAAAAATTAGGGGAGCGATTCGATGATGCACTTATATTAATGCTGGTACGCGCATTATGAACATTATAACAAGCTGAGAACCTTATCTAATCTCTGACAAGATGTCAATGGTCCGATAGGCCGTATGATAAGAAATCGTAAATATTCGTTGAATACTTCTGTGCTCACGCGTAGATATACGTGTTTCTTATAGGAATTACTTGGTTGATCAAACATTCAGGCAGTTCTATCAGACGAGAAGGAACATAAATACAAATATATATCCAACATTTATTCGTTCGGAAAAATCAATAACAATATCAAAAGTACACGTGCTTTGTCTTAAGTCATTAAACTCTGTTAACAAATGCAGCACACTGGTGTTAAATGCAAAACTTAAGTACTGTGTCACGCTATAAATATTCTCCTCTTGCTAAGTACATCCTGACGGTATCAGGCAACCCTAGCGTGAACTAGCGTTAATTTTTCTCTATTACATGAAATTAATAAGCACTTCGTTCAATTGATTGTTCGAAGAGTCTACTCTGCTTGTCAGAATTTCATTAATATTTCACCTATAGGAAATGATGAGAACAGACCTCGAACAATCAACCGATATTTTAACAAGTATATAGCTAATTCATGCATGGCTATACTTCTTCGCGAGCTTCGCCAGTTGCTATCGAGGTATACCGTACCCTTTTATTGACTGAATCAAGTATCGGCTCGATTTTCTTCTGTAGTTTCACACGCTGCACATATATCAAAGCGCATACTAATCCTATTAGCACCAACGACAAGAAAAACAATAAAATTGTCGCACTATGCGGGGCCGATGAAAACAGCTTCACCTTACAACTTCTCATTTCGTGAATAGCATGCGCTATTTTACCTGCAAGTGTTAGTAAGCAATTATAAAACAGTCTCGTCGATATCTAAGAGCCCCATTAAAATCACCAACACCAGAATTCGCCAACAATGACATTTTTATTTTTAAAGACATAACAAATAAATGCGTATTCTACTCTCATATTAAAGAATATCATTTCAATTGGATACTGATGTATTTCTTCCGACTTACGTATTGTGTCGGTGATTTCAACAGGATCGAATATATCTACTAAATATAGATACAACAATGTGAGAATAGTTTACCTTCGTAACACTTCAGGTTGTCCTTATTGCGAATAAACACTTTCGTCTGGTTTATCCATTTAACGAAGGGATTCAGTTGGCACGAACACTCGAGCGGATTGCCGGTCAAGTCCACCGCTATGTTTTTATTGTGTTCAACGATCGCATCCATAGCGCGAAGATCGTGCTCGACGACTTTGGTGAATTTATTGCGTTGAAGATCCAAAAACCGTAGATTCGGCAAGCAAGATATATTAAAGTGTAAAGCAGTGAGCGCATTGTCGCCCAGATAGAGATCCAGGATTTTTGGAAGATCGCAGAAAACATTAGGGTCTCGGAACTCCGAGATCTCGTTTTGTTCCAGGTGTAATTTCATCAGTCGCGCTAAATTACTAAAATGACGAAATGGTAAAGCGATAATAATAAACGATCGCAGAAGAAACGAAGGTATTTTTCATTGTCGAGAAAGGTCCTCGATGTACCTGTTCACAAAAATATCATGCAACGTAGCTGCTAGGTCTCTCGGTCTATCTTGTCTACCATCCTCAAACGCATCGGTCAAATGAAGTTCCAGTAGCGAAACAAAATTAGAGAACACTCTGGGATGACTCCTATCAGGGTCCAACGACAGCTCGTTGAAGTCGAGAATAAGACGTTGAACCCGTTGAACATGATGGTACGCCTTCCCTCGGATTTCCCTGATTTTATTATTCGACATATCGATCACTCGCAACTCTGGGAAACGGTCCAGCGTGCCGAACACATTCCAAGGCAGTTCCTCTAAGTAATTTCCCGTGAAGATCAGCACCTGCGAATTAATTAACAAATTAATGCCGCTGAATATGAATTTATCAATGCTGAAATTCAGTAGATTATAATGCGATAAGCTACCAAACTTCATTATCGCTTCTATGAATGAAATAGATGAAACTTCTGTGAAATGCATAAAAGAATTCTGTAGTTTTGTACGCTGTAATGTGTAATTTTTGTACCTGTGTTTCATTGGGCAGGTGCGCCAGTGGTTCGGTGTTAAGGAATTTTGAGTCGGTGCAGTTAACGACATATTGGTGACGGTTTTCGTAGCATGTTTTCCTGCAAATACACTGGTTTTTGAAAGCCTCTCCGCACTCCAATCTGGCTGATTCATCGGTCTCCAATGAATGCCAATTTGGATCACAGTCATTAGGTGGTTGAGCAGTGGACAAGCATGCTAGCAGAAATATTATGCAAAGTTTCTTCATTGTACATCTGAAATAAGAAAGTAACAATTCACAGTTTTATTCAGCGATAAACACGTGCAAATATTCGTATTTACTCACATGTTCTTATATTCACTTTGTTAATCATCGAGGAACGGTTCAGCACCAATGTTTAGGAAACGTTAATTCTCTTTCATATCTGTTAAACAGAACAGTAAAATCAGTACACAAATACGAATCTATCAGGTTCTTGTATATGAAATTTCCGATTTCATTGTACGTCACTTTGAGGTACAAAGCTTACGATCCTATCTTCAGCTTAATTTACAGAAAAGCTTGTAACGCTATTTCAAATGTAGCCGCGCAAATTGCGTTTGAAATTGTAGCTCACAATCAGTGCTGATGAGTTATTGGCTAAGAATTGTCGCGCATGCGCGGCGATCGATAGCAATCAGTAAATTCTCGATAAAATAGGATACCTTGGTCACCCCGTGAAATTTTTCAAAATTATTATTATCTGATTGTGAGAAATTAATGTATAACGTGTATTTCTGTGCATTCTGTAATTCGTAGGACACTATTCTCGTCTCGTATCGAGTGTTGTCTTTCATCCTTGAGTCTGTTTGTTAGAAACAGGTTGTTTTGGTACTTTCAACTATTTAAGTTTCAACCGAGAAATGAAAACGCGATTTCTAATTCAATGTAAATAGAAACTGGTAGAAACAAAAAACTGAATATTTACATAATGAATGATGACGAGTCGCGTGTGTTCAGTGCCTCACACGGTGTTTAATTACGAAAAATTCAAAAATAAACTCTAAAAAGAAGCTACGATTGCTATCAACAAAGGTTAATCCATTGTTTATAAACTGTTCGATCGTGTCACTTCACATTAATTTTTGTACTTTCGTGGATTGCGTGCGTTATCGGGTTTTATATGAATTAAGAAGAGGTACATATTAATTTTTACGTCCTGTTAAAGTCATTATAAATTTACAGGCTTGGAAGATATATGCATATCTCTGCTTCCCGGCTTTGGTAGATCGCTTTGTTACGAACTACCGGCTGTTTTATATTTGTGTATATAGCTTTGCTAGATTATGTAGAACAGCAAATTATAAGCAACTATTTATATTATATAAGTAATTATTCGTGGAAAAGTTAAAGTCGAATCTGTCTCGCAGACTTTTATAATTGAAATTTATTCTTTATTTTGAAGATGGGATAGGGAAAGAGCACTGCAATAACTACGCAAAAGAATATATGTCCCGCCAATAACACTGGTACACTTCCGCTAGAATAACTGCCTCAAGGCATCAGGGCCCTGGCCGCGCGGCTGCGTCATTGTAGATACGCTACTGTCTTGGCCGCGCATGCGCGAGCCACGGCGCTGCTACGGCAGCTTCAATCACATCACTGGCTGTGAGCCGTCTGGTTCGAAGAATAACGCGGTGAATACCTCGATAAGAATAGACGGCACTCAGATTTCCAGCGGGAGGAGCAACACCAGGACATGGACGGTCGAGAAAGAGGATCAAGTTACGGGGAACGATTCCTGCGAAGTGATTTTTGTCGGACCGAAGAAACGGAACAAACGCTACGCCAACAGAGACACGTGTTCTGCGGAATTTATCTCGAGAAGAAGGAAAATCGAGACCGAATATGAACCAACCGCTGTGCCACGAGACATTTATTCTTGGCGATCCTCCTTAAGGAGGAATAATACTGCACCTCGGTTTTCACCATATCAGTAACGCCTAGCCGGATTTTGTTCGGGCCTATTTCCCATTTACTCTTTTATATTTGGTGGACCTACTTGTTTATAAGGTGGGTTCCGAACCACCTATATGTCAACAACACGCGAAAAACCGCCATGGGCCACCCCCGGCTTTTCCACCGAGCGGTCACCCATCCTAGCGGTGGGTCCGCGCGCCCGCTGTTTAACTTCGGTGATCAGACGGGAACCGGTGCTATTTACCAACGGGGCTATGGTCGTTGACGTGTGCCATGAGACAGAAGTGGGAGTAGAACTTCCGATCGGGATGATACAAATGAGATCGTGTCGCATACCGAGTCGAGAATCAAAGGTGCAAACAGCAACACCAGGACACGGACGGTCGAGAAAGAGGATCGAGTTACGAGGAACGATTTCTGTGAAGTGATTTTCGTCGGATCGAAGAAACGGAACAATCGCCAACAGAGTCACATGTCCTGCGGAATTCAGCTCGAAAAGAACGAAAATCGAGACCGAAAATGAACCAACCGCTGTGCCACGGGACAGAAGTGGAAGTAGAACTTCCGATCGAGATGAACGCGTCAAGGATGATGCAAATGAGACCGTGTCGTGCTGCTATGCGACGGTGGAATATTTGATGAACAAGTACAAACTCGATAAGCACTCGATAACGCTAGAACCGTGTAGAAAATGAGGCCGGAGTTATCCGAAGTTTTCTTGTAAAAAAATGCAAAAGTTATTTTTAAGTCGACCTAATAGCGCAAACGTTAATACTCGTAGTTATGTTAAACGGTCCTCGCACTTAAGGACGATACGTCGTAATTAGCTACACTTATCGCGTGGTCGCAGAACGTGACTCTCTTACGAAATCGATTGGAATTTTCAAAATCGCTTTCGATAAAACAAAACGACGCTTTACAGTTGCTACCTCTTTTGTAGACAGATCTATATCACAACGATAGCAATAGCAAAGTAGGTCGAAGAGTCATTCTGCTCATAAAACGTCAGGCTCGCGCACCCACGCAACAGGTGACATCGCGTATGATCCATTGTTTGTCGCAGAGAAGATTGTAGTCACGTTAATGTTAAGAAAGCCTTTTTCAATAAAAAATCTATTCTCGTAAAGAATACACATTGCAATGCACTATAGTTTTACTCGTAGTACAACGTTACTGTTCTTGTTTCATGTACAAACAAAAGCACAGAGGAACAATCAAGTTCAGTAGCTACATGTTTCTCGTTTCTCGATAACTTCAACTTGGCCTATTCCTTTTAGTAATATAAATGTAATGAAACTTTGTTTATTGAAAAGTAAAGGGGACGAGATGATTCATTTACTCACCGTTTCGAATCAGGTAGAGCAGGACGCGAGACAGTGATTCATCGGGACCGTTCATCGGCTAACTACTTCATCGTCGATGGTGCACCATCTCTGGCTCGACCAAGAGAATCTCTGTCGCGCACACGTACGACACGGGATTCGTTGCAACACCGAAATTATCGGCGCGCAGGGATACGTCTGCGGTGCAGTTCTTCAATTTCACTGACTAGAAGAGGCGAGCGTGCGCGCGCTCTAGCGAGATCACGTTCCGATCCCGCTAACCTGAGTCCGATCGGGAACAACCTGTTGGAAGGAACGCCGCACGACCGAAACCAGTCACAAGATGCTCGAAATAATCGTAACCGGCTGGAACGTAGCGGAAAAGAGGACTTCTCTCCGTTGCGCCGCGGACAGCATTGCTCAGAAGTGCTCCGGACGTACCGGCCGCACCTGTGCTCCCTCCTTCCGAACCCTTCCTACACCTTTTCTTACTTTCTCCTCGTTCCTCCTTTTTCCTCGAACCGCTCCTCGCTTTTCTTCCGTATCTCCCTCTGTGATCTCTCCTCTCTCTATCTGTCTCTCTTCCTCGTTTCGGTGACACTGCGTCCCCTTTCCTCTTCAGATCCTCGGCTTCCCCGCACGCTGCACAGTGGCCGATATTCTTAAAAAGTCGGACGAAAGTCGGGACGACTTGAAAATTTTATTTATCCGAAAATAATTGTTCATTTTCATAGATAGATGTATCCATAGATGTGAGACCAGGATGAATTTTCCGAATTTTAGACCACTTGCTGTGGAGGAGAAAGCAGTTCGGAAGAATTATGGAGAAACTCGAGTCTTACGATTTATCTTAACAGTTATGAACATTATAAGCTTCGCTTGTAGAAGCGTCATTATCTTTTTACAATTACGAATGTATGTAACGTTTAGTTTGCAATTATTATTTGGTGAATTTTCAATGAAAATGTATGTCCTACAATGAAGCTGTAACGTTACTTCGATTGTACTATAGCTGCGTTAATATAGCTCGAAGATTTTCGATACGTGAGAATTATTAATCGCGGAAGTCGTAATTCGCATAAGAGATTTGACTTCTTCAGTTACGTCTAAGCTTCCTTTTTAGATCACTTATCAAGGATACTCTGTTCTTACAAGTATAGTATTTACCGTCATCCGGTACTTCAGGGTTTGTTCTAATTTCGAATTCGAGGTTTAGGGAAATGATTTGCTTTGACTTTGATATATTTTTCAACAGATAGCGAATAGCAAAAGTATTATACGCAGTGAAGTTGTGGAGAACGCTTCGGAGGATGTCGTGAATTTAAATGAGCCGTGAGGCTGTATAAACTATGGCCGACATGACATGAAATATTAAATGATATATTTGTATGCGCGAATGGCGTTCGTATGGCCGTGATAGTTATTTTAATTTTGCATCGAGCTTCCGTGGAGTCCTATGTGTCGCAAGATACTTCGGAAACGGAAATATTTTTCACACTTCAACAATAATACGAGTAATTTGTTGGAAGAAGTGAAGAAATTAATTAGAAGTGTTACGCGAGGAATTAGGAGAAGTCGTTGTTGGAAATATAAGGATAGAATTTGCTTAGAAGTGTGCCAACGTCGCAGAAAGATATCTCTAAATGTTTCCATTAAATGTATGTATATTGATCTCTTTGAACATCTTCCGTAACATTTACTTTCATAACGTACATATAAACTCGAAATAAATCTACATGTAGAAATTATATATGTACGGATGTTACATAATGTGTTGTGTATTCCTTGCGACTTCGTAAAACGTGGCAATTGTAATCGCTATTTATTTTCGCGAAAATTATATTCGTAAGTGCGCAGGACAGAATAAGCTCTTAAATATATATAAAAGAATTCGTTTCGGTATAATTAATCATTGTAGAAACACGTTGAAGTCAAACATATATACTTGTTCGTTTTGGCAGAAAATATATATAATGCATGTGTGTTCAAAAAGAATGGACAATGAAATTAGTGAGAATGAAAAGATCTCACTCTCAAAAATCAGTAAGAAAATATGTATATACGTGTATATATATACAATATATATGTATGTATGTATGTATATATATTGGTATATATAAATATATAAATATCAAAATGAAGAATATTTTAAGAGTGGTGATCTCAAATATATGTTGTGAATATACATATCTTGCTTGTCGATTGTTTAACATTTATTTCATTATTTTAAATTAGTTTCCGAATATATATATTTTTCTCTTTTTTCCGTTCGTCTTCTTTATAAGATTCGTCACGTAAAATCGTATCGATCGCTCGTATGTATATCTCCCAGAAGGAATGCAATACACAAAATAATTAAACTTACGAAAATTAGCATAACATTTGACGATGATAAATGTCAACGTTTAAAACTTATTTAAACAGAGAAAGTACGATTAAGTGGTACTTAAACTTAAAATTTTGATTTTTTTGTTTCCTCTTTTTTTTAACAACGCTACGATTTTACGGACAATCCAAATCCTCGTATAAATGATTTTATAATGTAGAGACGACGATATGTCTAACTAGAACGGAAAACTTTTGGAATTAACAGAAACTAGCAAAGTTATTTCGAGATCGGAAACTATGAAACCCGTAATTATAGCGATTAGATCATCACTTTTTACATTGCTCGTTGGTCGCTTCGCTTCCACTCGATAAGCGTTTCTATATCTTTAAATTGCATTATTTCTTTCTCTTACATATACATAACATCAGATAAAGATGCGTACGTACGTGTAGATGATTATCTATTTGCTTAACCAGAACTTCTCAAACGTTCATTAATTATAAATGTTGAAATTACAAGCAAATTGTTTAATTTTTACATCGATTCAAGAATTCCTGGTTAACAGAAGTTTTCGTAGACAAGGAGAAACAACGCATAAAAAATATTACAGTTAAGCGATCGATTAACGCATTGCTCGTCACAACTAGATTTCATTCCATCAGAATCCATTCCTGCGAATAGGCTTAAATTCTGATGCATAGTATGCTCCTTATGATTTGGTAACGTTCCCGTGGATCTAGCAACGCGTTAATCATAAGACACAATTAATTAATCTGATAAAATTAAGGAATTCAACCTTTATAGACTAGACACTATGATCTTTACTTCGTACATTTTGATTTGGAACCTAAAGAAGAGAATTTCAATATTCTCGTAACTCTTTTCTTTCTGTTTTTTTTTTGCTTTGTACCATACTCATCACCAAGATACAATGTATATGCAAAGATCAATTTCTCGTTAGCCTATCCTAGATCATTTGACGATGAACATTAAAAGAACAATTAATAAACATCTTCTCCATTCACTATAGTTATAGGTAATCTATGAAACATTCATTGTCAAATATAATCGATCACTTATATATAAGACACAACTATTCCAAAAGCAGCTCTTGTTCGTTACATCGAAGAACACTTCGATCCTTTTCGGGAGGAAGAGTGTTTGTATTAAAATAGCAGCGACTTCGATACAACATTCAATGTAATTCTTCTTTTTTTTTGTGCTCAACTTTCTCGGAAATGCGCTGATAAATCGCTGTCGAATTGTTTTGTCCACCGGGACAATTTCTTAAAAAAATATTGCAACTTCGAAGCGTTGCACACACCGATAAAATACATTACATGAATTTCCAGACTCTTATAAAATTAGATGCTTCTGTTTAGCTATGTCCTCTATCTCTCTCTCTCTCTCTCTCTTAAATGTTTGCCACTTTCTTTTACTTTAAAGATAACATGGATAGACTATAACGCTACAAGAGACAAAACCGCTTTAGTAGCGTCCTTACAATAATATAATCTCATTTGGACATCAATATTAATTACCAGATCGATCATTTCGGAGCATCTATGATGTACCTTATATATATATATATATATAATATAATATTTTGTATATATATAAATATTTATATATAGATGTGTATTATGTACGTTGAAACTGGCGCGTTGGCAACAAAATGGTCGTAGATAGTATTATGCATTGTTTACTGTATCATATCCTCATTTTTTGTAAGCTCTGTACGCTTGATAAAAATCACATCAAAGAAATACAGAAGGAAAACGTCTCTAAAAATTAGTAACTAATGATAAAAATCGTGTTAAAGAGAAAATGCTTTTGTACCGGTTTTCTTTTTTTTCACGGGAAGAAATCAAAATCGTTGGCAGTTTAGAGAGCATACTGAACCAAAGCCAGAGTAACTTCCAGGACAGTATTTCTTGTTTAAATGTATACCAGTTGCAACAAGAACAATTCGAATCCTTATCGGTCGCACAAAATTCATACGTTCCTCTTTTCACTCTCGCTCTTCCATTCGTACCTTAACAAATATTAAACGTTAATTTGGTCTACTACTTTGGCCTAACGAAAATGTAAAAGGTTTCTACACCACTTATGTTTCCAGTAGTGGAAGACTTTTGTCGCCAGGTGGCAAACCAAGCCGAACCGAACAAAAGCTGTGAGACAAGCGATGTGTCCAGAGAAGAATGTCGAGGGGGGCTGCCATGGGAATGACGGTGCACGATGGACACCGGGAGCACTTATGGCTCTAGCTGGGCTGACGATATCGAGGAAAAAGAAATAGCGCGCGTTCCAGCGTGCAAATAAGAAAGGACGCAATAGACAGTGCGCGAAAAACTGGCGGCAAAAGAAAACCACACCCACCGGAGACTTTGGGACTAATGTTTAGACATATCCGAGGTCTCCGTTCTACTACGTCCTGGGCCTTAAGGGCGGCTTTTTCCGAACATATGTGTCCATAATCATGTAAGTGGTTTAAGTCACAATTTAAGAAAAAAATGAGTTTATCAGTTGTTTCACATCACATTATTTTAACTAAATTAATTCAATGTAACTTTCACTGTTTATTTCAACATTATATGGCATTTATTTAGTGGTAATATCCTTTCCCTCGAAGTATTTCGAAACAAGAAATATATATTTGGATCACTTTCAGAATTATAGGCACATACAGTCGTTCCAAATGCAACAGTACAGTGTCTACCGCGTAAATCATTCAAAAGAAGTCTCTATACACTGCTCTTCGACGCTAAGGTTTACGGAGCACTAAAAGCGACTATTTTACATTATCCAATATCCATAATTACATTATCGATTTTACGATTTATCCAAATTTTCGATAGCAGTGAGTTATTCTATTTTAAAGTGCGTATAAAGACTCTGTTGACTGGCTGTGCATGTTAGATCACGGCCAGGAGAAGATCGATCGAATGTACCATAGATCGAAATATTCTAATCGCGGATAATTCGCATATAATGTTTGTTAAAGGCGTCCTCGAACGGAGCTGGGGATCGGGTACCGTTACCCGCTGAACTATGTCATAAGGACTTATCTGTAACTTGGTCGCCTGGTGAGAGAAGAAGCAAGCGATTCGCTAAAGAACTTCGGAGATCCGGAACCCGAGATGATCCGAGCCGGATACAGTTCAACGTCGCCTGGTGGAAAGAATGTATTTAACCAGCCTGTGTGATAAGCTGAGAACGGTCAGTCTGCGTGACCTCGACAGAAAGATTGAGCCAGGCTCCTCCCCTGTTTATAGAGGCGATATGGTGTCCCTACATGTCTGAACGCGATCTTCTCACTGATAAAAGTGCAGATCTGCGGAGTCCTGGGAGCATTCGATGCTCGTAAACATAGCACGTCTATTTGCCATGAGGTAGGTACTCTGTAAAATATTCTACATCGAATGATGAACCAAACTAGCGCGCGTCTCTTCTCGTTGAACTAAAAAAAAAAAAGCACGTTCGGTCGAATCTCGCGAGTGTCAGTAACAACGAAGATCTATCGAAGAAATAGCAGTTGCTATACTGTGCGGACATTCACACAATTGTGTTCCGTGAAAGAATTTTCGTGCGTTCTCTTACTAGATTATCCGCGGTTGTAAATAATATAAAATCGAGTAGAAGTTTCAAATAAAAAAATAATTACAAAGGTACAAATATACGTCGGTAGAAAAGAGAACTGTCGATCGTGTTTTGTTCCTGAGCAGGATCATAATACAAACGTCTAGAACGCTCGGACAGTACACAGGCTAACGGCTAAAGAATACTGAGAACTATACACGATGCTGCTCGGTTAAAACGAGGCATTCGCTGATCAGTCACACAGAGACAGATACCCAGAAAACCTATTCCAATTGGCACAGAGATCAAATTGTTATACCGGTTGGAGAATATTCTGACACACAACGATATGTGGCATAAAGGATGGTTCAAAAGACGGCGCATTCGGGACGCGTTTACGTTTAAGCTTTGTATCTGTTGGACGAGCTGATCGTGCAGCACAACACCAACGAGAATATCAGTCCGAGAAGCTCCAAAACGCCTATCCCCGCTGCAACGCCTATCACCACGTTCTTCTGGCTGTTCAAGAAGTCCATCAGCTTGTCTATGCAGCCCTGTGGAAAACAGATTCGTGAGATTTAATCGAGGACGTGCTTGCGCGATGCTAATGCACGGCGATCGGCACATTAACGAGTTCAACCGGCCGTGATTCCACCAATGATTCACCGTATTGTATTCCTCGAAATCGGAGGAAGCCGTTTTCTGTGGCGAAGCAGTGGAAAATTATTGTTGCATATGGAATGTCCGATTTTATAATGCAAATGTTGCAATACGTTTTGATCAAGAAATACCGTAGTTGAAAGGTTCATTGTATGTACAGTCAGCGGCAATATTAAGTGGACACCCTTAAAAATCGCATAATTTTTTAAAAATTAGTCGAAAGGACTTGAATTTTTTAAAGATGTTAGACCGACTAATTCGCTAGAGAATAAGTAAACAAAAATTTATTAAGATTGCAATTGGTAGGAATCATACAAAATTTTAAAAATGATGATTTGTCAACTTTTTTATCTGGGCCTATAACGATAATTTAAAAAATGCGTTTTATAGATTTCGGTAACTTATATGCATACACTGAAAATTTAATTGAAATCGGTCAACATTGCGATGAGCTACATACGTTAAAAGATGATAGCTTAAGGGTGAAAGTCGCAGATTTTCAGCCTTGCCAGGGCATTACGCCCTTACGTGATCATCTTTAAACGTTTGTAGCTCATTGCAATGTTGACCGATTTCGATGAAATTTTCAGTATGCCTATAAGTTACCGAAATCTGTAAAACGCATTTTTTAAATTATCGTTACAGGCCCAGATAAGAAAGTTGACAAAACATCATTTTTAGAAATTTTGTATGATTTCTACCAATTGCAATCGTAATAAATTTTAATTTACTTATTCTCTAGCGAACTAGCCGGTCTAACATCTTAAAAAAATTCCAGTCCTTTGGACCAATTTCTAAAAAGTTATGCAATTTTTAAGGGTTATGCATTTTTCACATGCAACGACCATTCGGTGTAATACGTTCGGTTGAACAGAAAATGTTCTCCAGACGAGAATTATGAAACGCGGGTGGGTTACCTCCTTGTATATCGCGTGGAAATTGACGTCGCTGGCAACCTTAATTTCCCTGGCCGCTGCGCAATCCGGGCTATCCTTGACTTTGCAGCAAGACTCCGGCACTCTGTACACGTTATTTGCTTCTCCGGAAACGGTCAAACTTACTGGAAGCGAAGCATCTTTCGTGGCGTATTTACTACCGGTCCAATCCGAAGGACCGGTAGCCCCGCAACATCCGAGATCGGACTGGAACGAATCCACCGCCTGCGTGTACGACTCTTCGACGCTGTATTTGTTCTGGAAAATGATGTGAAACAAATTTGGTGTTGGACATTTAAATAATGATGTTTTAGAGTGATTCAAATTGAAATATCTCCTGACCTACTAACTTTTCTATATACATAGGTTAGTACTTTTTCGTAACGAATGTTCAGCTGCATCGATTGATGTATTAAAGAATACCTCGTTCCATTAAAAAAAATCAAGGTGACCTTCATATCTCTAAAAGAAATGACGTAAAAACAACACTTTTTTGGTATCGTATGAGCCCCATTTTACCATTCAACTTTGTCCTTCAGACATTTGACGTATCTTTCAAAACAACAAGGATATTCAAGGTGGTCAAGTCAGCTGGGACACTCTGTATATTATTGGAAAAATGGCCAAACATTTGGATAAGATACATGCTTGTTATGTTTATAAAATAATGTGAAATAGGTATTTCTAGAGCTCCGTGAACCTAGTGTTAATGGTGCTGATCTCGACGCTTCTATCACATCCACCAAACCCATTGCCGCGTTTTTTTTTTACAATGACTAAGGCGAACGACGCGGAGTGATTAATTGAATGAGGTAAGCAATGAGGTAATTCGAACAGAAGTGTACCGAGCCACGGTACCGCGTGAAAGAGAGTGCAAAAAAGTGAAAGAACAGACGATATAAACCGGTGTCTAATTCAGGAAGATGAATGGAGCAATTATGGGCGTCTGACCGGATAAGCCGGGTTTAGAAAAGCCGAATAGACTAATTATAGGCAGCCAAGATGGCGAAAACGGGTGGCAGGATAATTGCAATCTCTCGTAACGGTTGTTCAGCAAGCGTTTAGCTAGCGATTGACTCGAGTAATTGTCAATACCTTAACGGTATTTATCAGGGAAGACTTGACCAGTTCCTCGAGGCTGTTGGAGTTGGTGTAAAGCCACGCTCCAGCTGCGATCTGCGCGACGATAACCACAAGAAGGCAGCTGAAGAAACCGACCAGCATGCATTGGGAAGAACGGATGGCGCCGCAACAGCCGAGAAAGGCTACGAGCAGCATGAGAATCCCGGCGGCTAGCAGAATGTAAAGTCCAGCGCTGAAATTGTGTTGCTCCTGGCTTAGAGACATCAAGAACGTTTGGTCTGTCAGCATCCACACGGCCAATCCGGCAGCAGCTAGGCCCACGACCTGGAAACATTTACGGCGCTTGAAATTGTAAAAACATTAGAAGACAGAAAATACAATTTCTGCTTCACTCGTGTTTTTTCCAATTCAGCTGGAACATTTTTATTTCGCATTAAAGATCACTGCTGTTCAATTATCGATGTCATTATCCATGAGATGGCAGAACCGTATCGCCGCCTGAATGTAAGAACTAGGTAACTTACAATTCCTTATTTCAGAGAAATTGATGAAACAGTAATTTAAGGTTTTAAGATTATGGGGAGGGGGTAGAGAGGGATGCCATTATTTTAAACATAATGCCAATATCTGCTTATATTTCTTTATTTTAAGTGGAACAACACATGAAAAAACACCATTTTGGATAAAAAAAAAATTTTTTACAAGTCGAGTTGCCCATTTATAACACAAATGGAAATCTGTACTTATTTTTTGTCTAATTTGAACACGGCTCACTAGATGGTGTGGATTACTTTGATAGGTTACTCAATTTTTACATTAAATTCTACTTGATTTCTTCTTTATTACGCAGTAGATAACTCAAAATGTCCAAATTTCAAGTTATCCAGTTCTTACATCCAGGCGGCGATATGGAATGGAGAATGTTCTAGGTCCGAAGAAATGTTTGGTTTTGGTGTTGAAATACAGCGACGCCCATCAATATTCGGACGTTCTCGAGAAAGCGATAACTTCTTTTCAACATTCGACCGTACGATTTAAACTTTCTTCAGAAGTTAGAACAATTAGTTTTTTGCCGCATGTTGTAAAAATTGGACGGAATTGTATAGAAAATACTAAAAGTATTCCGTACGTCTAGAAACAGTCGAGGAAGCGAGAAGAGATTTCTGGAAATGTTTCGCGTTACAATGCATTCGGGACGCATACTTGAAGACCGTCGCAAAAAAGGTCACGGGGGAGAAAGACCAGGAAAGTCCACCGGTTTAACATGGAAATGTTCACATCTGGTGGGCAGGCCATTGTAAAGGGCACGTACTGTCGTGCGCCGCGCCGCGCCGACCGTTTCCCAAGAATACTTCATTATTTATCCATATAACGCATTGTGAACGGCGCTTAAGCCATAAACCAGAACACACTCTCGTCCCCGGCTTTCTCTGTTTCAATAGAGCTAAAAAGGTCAGGTATATTTTCGCGACAAAATAGGAAGGGACACGTTGTTCCCGGTTGCATACAATGCGTCGTTTGCAACGGCGGCAGGGCGCAGAGGACGTTCGCGCGAAAATTTAACTGTAACGTGTTGCGCTCCTAAAACCTACACACGCAAGCCGCATTTAGAAACGGCGTTTTAAACGGGTGATATTGCATAGAGATAGAACGTTCTCGATTGAAACAAGATACATATTCATTTATAAATACATTTCATCATAAATGCGAGGCGGGTCAGCTGCGGAATTGTGAAGTTAAGGCGGTAGACACGTTTTTTCAGGATTGCAAGGGGTGCGGGATATGCGGCTCCTCATTTTTCGATGATACAAAGATGGGGTTTTGCAATTAGTCAAAAGCGCTAGATAAAAGATAAAAGTACAATTTTTACGTTTACACGGCGTAATTTGCATTATTCGGCAGCAGAATGGTGGAAATTACGCCTCGTAAACGTAAAAAAAGGATTTTTTACTACGCTTTTCGCTACTGAAAAACGCTATCGTTTGCACGCATATGCCGAACCCTTGCAATGCTGGAAACGAGTCCACCGCTTTAAAAGGGGATAGACTCCTTTCTCCAGGATTGCAAGGGTGCGGGATTCGCCTTCTCATTTCTCGGTAATACAAACACGGGGTTTTTCACTAGTCAAAACCGCTAGATAAAAGATCGATGTAGGGCGCTATCTCCCTCAAAAGTCCTATTTTTCTGTTTACGAGGCGTAATGTGCATTATTCGGAAGCATACAACTGCGCATGTAGCTATTTCCATAGCTACATACTGCCGGATAATGCAAATTACGCTTTGTAAACGGAAAAATAGGACTTTTAAGGGAGATAGCACCGTAGAGATCGACCTTTTATCTAGCGTTCTTGACTACTGAAAACCAGGGCTTCGGAATCGGAGTCGGAGGTAATAAAAAAACTGGAGTTTGACCCCCGTGTTTGTATTATCGAGAAATGAGAAGGCGAATCCCGCACCTTTGCAATTCTGGAGACGAGTCTGCCGCTCCAACCAAAACAGCTGTCGCGTACGCGTGGGAGGTATTATGTACTCTGCTCAAAAGATAGCTAGAGCTTTATCTAGCGTGCACACTACGGAGCATTTATCACTGTAACGGACCTAAATGGGTTACATTATCTGCGCGGTCAGCTTTCTTAAAAGTGGCCTGTTCCCTCGGGCGAATCCTCCGACAGACCATTACTCAGTTGGCAGTAAAATCGGCGTGTTTACACGATAGGCGGCAGGATACAGAGTACATACAGAGTCCTGAGAGAGGAAGGTTCAGTGGGTTAAACTTTGCCGAACGAACGTGACTTCCACTCGACGCGTTATACCGGCGATGGCTCTCTTATCTTTTTCCTATCCTCTCTCTCCCTCTCGTTCTCTCGAACAGAAGACTTCCTGTATTCGCACGGCGTCCCGGTGATGTTCGAGCCTCGCATGCTGATGTAAGAACAGACGCAAGAACCACCGGTAGGATCGGTCGAGTCAAACGGATTCTTCGCGGATACGATCAGACGTCAAACATAGCTCGGTAAATCAAGTTAGAGGCGGGTCGCGAGCTGCGCGCTTATTTGCATTGGTCGGAGTTGTCGATCGATCACGCAGCCCGACTCGAACTAAGAAACAACATTTCTTCACGTACCAAATTGAAACCGTTATCGCTAGACTGCGGATGTTTATGGAATTTTCAATTTTTCCGGACGAATTTGAAGAAAGTGCAATAAAATAGAATCTTATTTCCAGTGGTACTTTGCAGATCTGAAATAAAATTCTGTCGAATTTTATATTCTAGCATTTGTTGAAAATCTTGTACAAGCCGTAAATGCATGAAGATCCGCAGATCTTCGAGCCAAGGCAAAATTGTCTGAACTCGTTGCGAGGAACCAACTGGGCCCTTACTTTTTTCGATAAATTGAAAAATAACCTCAAAAATTGGTTTGAACAATCGTAATGTATTAATATTGGATATCCCTGTATTCGGGAAAGTCTACAGAATCTTTTGTTGTAAAGAACAATTCAGTATCTTTTATAATAACATCACAATATTTGTTTAAACTTGAAAAATATGATTTATTTTCAAAGCCGTGTTCCTCAAAAACTGTGCGTCTAGGAGAAAAATCAAGGACAGATTCGGAATCAGCGGAAAAAACTCTATAAGAACCACCTAACAGTAATTATGGAACAAATTTGGTGTTGGACAGTGTATTTTACCGCTGTCGATTTGACACCGAGGAACAGACTCGGTTGGTGAAATAAGTGTTAACGCGCGAGGAAACGTTAATTTTTGACAAGCTATTCGTGTCTGCGTTTGTTAATATTTTTGCTCGTTCCGTGACCGCGTGGGACGATCGTGTTACAATTTTGGAGATGGTAAACTCGGCGACATTTACTTCAATGAAGTAATGCCCACGCGTATTAAAGATCAACCGTTTAAACGGCTTTGGCTAACTGTGCTCATAAGAGGGTAACTAGTTGCTAGTTAGCAGTATGTCACATCTGTATGTGTAGTTATATACATATACGATACCGAAGAAATACTTTCTAAAGGTGATTGCCGTTAGAAACGCCCAACAGTTCCTTGCACGATTCGCAATCATTACAAATTGTTTTTCCCATCAGTTTTCGCATTCCCATTTCCATTCTCGGGAACTGATGACATCAAGTCACACAGAATAGAAAATAGAAAACAGGCCAACAGATGTGTTATGGGTTTTCCGTGAAAGCATTTGGCACCTTTATCCGATGCCAAGCATGCCAAGTTCAACACCGTTAGGAGATTATTTTATACTCGGAAATAGTTCCCAAAAGAAGAACAAAGATAAACGATTTCCGACGGAGCGGAAAATCACTTTCGCGTGCTGACTGTGTCCGCCACGACGGATTGTTCGATTAGCGCAATTATCATGAACGAAACACATATTCATCGTACTCTGATCGTGTATAACTAAATCTGGGGTAATTATTCCAGTAGTCAGCCAATTAAGGCACTACTCTAAAACTAATGAATTTCTATCTTTCCGATGCTATCTATTTTCTCCCATTAATGCTTTACAGATCTGACGTTCCAGCAATTGCATATTAAAATAAGGACTCCGACAGCGAAAAGAAGAACTAGTCGTGGACATAAACGACCCGAACATTTGTCCGGGGCGCCATTTTGGCTGTAAGTGTGAGAAAACGATTGGTGTTAAGTACCGAATTAATAGAAAATTTGCTTTTATTAAAATTTAAATAAGATGATTTAATTTTTATTGAGAATAAAAAATATGTAAATTTATTTATTAAGGGGCGGCAATTTGTCTTTTTGTCCGGGGCGACGTAACTGCTAGAGCGAAGGATCAAGTAAAAGTTTACTAGTACACGGAGTAGAAAGTAAAATAAAGATAATTTCATCTGGTTGCAGCCAAATAAGATGACGTATTATTGAAACAATCGTTCCTCAAACAGTTTATTTGATTAATACCATGTGAATCAGACGGCACGGGGCGTGATCCTGAAACAGTAAGTGCGAATCGCATTCGTTCGACACCTTGTTCTCGGATTACTCATCATTTTGAATAATAGTAAAAACAAGAATCGGTGGGGGAGTAATTCACATTGATTCGCGGATGATCGAACAGCTGGGCTGTTCCCCCCCCCCCCCCTCTCTCTCTCTTTCTCGCTGCATCAACAGTTGCCGAGAAATTAACAATAGCAGTTGTGTCAGCACCGAGACGGGCAAAGATCGCATCTAGTTTGAAAATGTTGAACGGGAATAAGTGCGTTTAAATATAGATTTCCAGTCAGAGAGCGAATATGTTCTTCCTACGAGATCGCGTCCTACACCGCGCGGCCCAGATACTTCTGTCGTCTGGGATGTTTTGAGTGCTGATACACAAGCTGTGTGTAGCAGGGCTGCGTTCACGGTGTTCTTCGTGAGCCCTGCACACTTTTCTATAAAGCAGAGACGTTTGGTTTTCTTTTTCACCGAATATTCGATTTTGCAAGATTTTTCATATTTCTATGGTCTGTGTTGTAATTTGATATACAGGGCAGTTCAAAAGTCATTTCAAAATGGAATTTATTCGTCGATACACAAATTCGAATTTAAAATGATCCAGTAACGTTTGGTCAGCTGAAGTTATTGGAAATGAAAGAATAAAATAGAACCGGTGGAATTAGTAAAAGTGTAAAACGTTAAATGATAATCCTGAAAGAGTCGGTATCTAGCGGCAATTAATGCTCAGCCCGCTAAATCGATTACGAGGTGAATCCTGCGAAATTTGGGGCAGATTGTCGATCAGCAAGAGAGATATCGCAACCACCCACCCAGATCCAATCGATTCAGCTGCCCTCTAGAATTACGTTGGTTCGCGCCGCACCGGAAAACTGCAATGCTAATCAAAGGAAGTTCGACGGTTCACTAGAAGTCAATGATCTAATCATTAGAATGCTTTCTCCTATGTTTCGTGGGGAGGTATTTCGAAGTAAATACATACATATGTATAACGCGAGCAGTAGAGGCACACTGATTAGATTCCAGCTGCGAGCATTCATTAAAAAAAGACTGTTATACACGATGAAAACTTGAAATGCAACGAGCGCGAACAAACACTGAATAACAACTTTCACGATTTGTCGTATTTCGCGATTACGATGGCCGAGGAAAAATTCGAGAAAATCCCTTGCACTCTCGCGGATGCAATCGATTCGGTCAGGTATTGCGTTGTTGCTAGGTAGCAAAACACGAACACGACATGGAAAAAATTCCCACTGTTCACGCGCGCGTCCGCCGGAAATGACCACCCTCGTCCTATTTTTTCCCCCACTTTTTCGGAAACATTAAATATAAATCGTACACAGTATTTAAAGTACTCGGAAATGTTGTGAAGATCAATTTGGAGAGGGACTTTCGTAATTGAAACGAATCGTGGACAACAGCGAAGAGAACTAATTCATACAGCTCGAGTTGCAGCGAGTACGATAAAGATTTTTCTTAACGTGGAGCTACGTTAATTTATCCAATTACGTCGAGAGTTCAGGCGCGGTACCCTATTTATCTTCCGAACAAGTTCGCGTTTTCAGATAAACTGCGAGGTCAGCGACGCGACGCGGCCCGGGCAGAATAAAATAATGACTGGCATTAATAATCCTAACAATTTCCAAAACATTCATTCTTCTCTCATCTTCTATACGGAAGTCGAAAAATGCGAAGTACGATAAATATTGAATTGTTTGAGTCAAGTAATCGAATTATTCTTTGCAGCGCGTACTAGTTTTCATGGATATACACGCACGCAAGAATATTGCTCAATTGTAGTTATATTGAACGAAGTTGCACGCGCATTGTCACGCGAATCATTTGCATACTTGTAACGGTCATAACTAGGCTGCGGATCTGTATGCTTATTTACGGCTTCTAAAAGTGTTAAAAACAAATGCTGGATATATAAAATTCAACATTTCATTTGTTCCCACTTCCTTGAAATTTACCTGGAGAAATTAAAAATTGCATGAACATCCGCAATCTAGTGAAAACCACCCCTGCGTTGCAGCGCGAACGGCAACAACTTAATCGATCAATGAAAAGTTTCGAAATGCAACGTGAAATTTTGCATGTTTCGTTGCTTTCTACAGGCATAGCGTTCGGCATATAAAAATGTTCTAGAGGAAAGTCAATATACTGACAATGAACAAGGGGCAGATACTCGAGGAGAGAAGTATTCGCTTTCTATAGAATATGAGAGGGAAAGTGCAGCAACAGATGAGATGGTTGTACAGTGATTATCGAAAGAGAGAACGCACTCTTAAAAATCAACCTACCCAGAATATCAGATTGATGAAGATCAGAGCGTATTTCACCGACCCATAACATTCCGATAGCACCATTTTCAGCTTGGTGTGCGACACTCGACACTCGGTTAGGGGACTTTCTCAGCAGTTCCAGAAAAAAAACACAGGGTCTCGCGAACCGACGGAGCAATCGTTTACATTCGTTTTTACACCGATGCACAAGGGGAAAGGTTTTCTTTGGCGTTGCAGTTAAAAGTTGTTTAGTTTTGTACTAGTACACGCACGAAAGACGAACGCCGATCCATTCCACGCGACGGTTTACAAGCTACTGTCGCGGGACACGGACACGGACGATCGTGATCGGGACGATCGGTGTTGGTTTTTATTGCGAGTGCAAGCAACCTATGAAGAACGACGAACGGACTGCTGCTGTGCTGCTCTCGTTCGAAGCTGCAGCGCTGCAGCTTCTGTCGGTAAGTGCGTCTTTTTTCCACCAATGCGACGCGACGCTCGCATCGCGCATCTCTTACATCCTCTCACAGCCAACCGTCGTTCTTCTCTCTCCTGCCAACGCGTTGTTTCGTACGTTTTCCTTCTTCGTGTCTCCTACCGTCGAATGCGCGCGAATATATGAATATATGTAACGGTAAATGTAATAAACTGGTGATTATGTATATAATTGCCGGTTATTATGTATGATCACCACTAAATTTGGTAAATATGTTATAAATTATTGAATATTTATCAAATTAACCGGCGAGTTTATACCGTTAGTGTAAAAAGTATTCTTTTTTAGAATTGTATCAAACGACCTGATTTTTTATAATCAATTGGAAGCATTGGTTTACGAAATAACATGCAACAAAATTTTCCAAAAATTATAGTTTACAAGGTTACATGCAAAAATAGAAAAGGCATTTTTAAAAACTTTGTTTCGTTTTATTTTTTCTTTTATTTCATGTATGCAAAAGATTCTGTAAGACTTTCCCGACTTGTTCCTGGCTTTGGTCGCGCATGCGCGTGGAACTCTATCGGTCGTTTACTTGCATTTACTCTAATTTATAGAATCTACGTGGATTTAAAATATTATTGAGTGAAGACATTAAATACGTGCTGATACGTGTAAACTATTCAAATATTGCAAGGTAAATTGATCAAATAAATTTATAAATTACAGCGAAATTGTTATAAATTCTAATTTAGTTATTACTTTGAAACTATAACTTGAATTCCGTCCACGTGACGTTTAGTTTGATGGTTATGTTTACGAAAGTATTGTCAATCTTCTTAATTATATAAAACAGAATTGTTAATCGGAGATGAGAAATGTTGATTATTCGAACAAAATGGAAAGTCCTTGCACGTTGTATCCTATATGTATTTGAATGAATGTAAACCAAATTGATTTAATTTGGTTTTTAAAGGTCTTAAAGGGTTAGAGACACCTCTGGTTACTTTGAATATGGACAATGAGCAATGCGCGAAAAAGCCAAAGTTAGAAAGCACAACGATAAAAGAAGGAGAAGCAGAGATTTTGGTGAGCAATACAAATGTATTTTACAATCCTGTACAAGAGTTTAACAGAGATCTGAGCACTGCGGTGTTAATGATTTATGCCAAAGCCAGAAACGAAGAGGTATCGAAGAAGGGTGCTCCAAAAAAAGATGGAATAACTGTTTTGGAAGCTCTGTCCGCAACAGGTCTGCGTAGTATTCGGTACGCTAAAGAAGTACAAGGTATAAAGCAAATTGTGGCCAACGATATCTCTATAAAGGCTGTAGACAGCATCAGAAGGAACATAGAGCATAACCGAGTAGAAGATCTGATAAAGCCCAGCCATGAGGATGCCACATTGCTGATGTATCAAAGTAGAAGAGAACAGTTCGATGTTATAGATTTGGATCCGTACGGTTGTCCAACGATATTCTTGGACGGCACGGTACAATGCGTATCCGATGGTGGTATGCTTATGGTTACAGCTACGGATATGGCCGTGTTGGCAGGGAATTCTCCTGAAACTTGTTACTTAAAATATGGAGCCATTTCTTTGAAATCGAAAGCTTGTCATGAAATAGCACTGCGCATATTGTTGCAAAATATTGCTTCGCACGCAGCTCGCTACGGAAGGTACATAGTACCAGTACTCTCAATAAGCGTGGACTTTTACATCAGAGTATTTGTAAAGATATTCTCTAGTCAAATTAGATGCAAAGATAACGCTACAAAAATAGGAATGGTATATCAATGCACGGGGTGCGAAAGTCTGAATACTCAACCATTATGCCATAAAAAGCCATCCGGATCTTATAAGGTGTCGTCGTCGCCATGCGTGGATCAACTTTGTAAAATTTGTAAACACAAGCAACACGCCGGAGGACCTATATGGTTGGGCGCTTTACACGACCAAACGTTCGTCACCGAACTGCTATGTAACTTGCATATTATGAAGTTAGGAACCCTGAAGAGGATCGAAGGAGTTCTAAATGTTGTTCACGAAGAATTAGACATTCCGTTGTACTATACGTTGGATCGTTTAATGTCTACGGTTCGATGCCATACACCGTCGATGTTAACATTCAGATCTGCGCTGTTGAACGCGGGATACCAGGTATCGTATTCGCACGCGAACAAAATATCGATAAAAACGGATGCACCGCACCAAGTAATATGGGACATCGTTCGTACATGGGAAAAAGATCACCCTATAAAACGGGAAAAATTGTCGGACAACAGTCCCGCGTTGCACATACTGAACACGCCGATTACTACGAATGTTTCGTTCGATATACACCCGCTGGCCAATCCAGCTTCCAGGCAAAAACATTTGACTCGGTTTCAACATAATCCTACAATTAACTGGGGACCTGGTACTCGTGCCAAAACAATAATCGACTTAGAATCGAAAGTGAAAGATGAGAAAAGGATACGAAACCAAAATAAGAATGCTAAAAAAGAAAAGCTGCCAACCACAGACAATACCGAAGATCTGCAAACTGTTTTAAATGCCGAGTCTGCATGAATCGCGTGCAGACTGTAAATAAAGAAGACTTCTACTTGTAAATCTAAACTGATCTATTTTTATACCGTTAGACTTTGGATCACGAAAATATTTGTAATGGATAGAAATGTATTCGTCTCTTTATAGACATTTATGAAATTCTGATTTATAAGAGATTGTAATCACGCCGTTTGTAACACTTAGACCCCGTTCAGACACGGCGGAATCCGCGCGTTTTCGACCGCGCGGATCTTATTTACATTAGCGTTCATGTATTCACACGCATCCGCGCGGTCGAATAATCAAAAACAAAAATCGCGGTTTCCGCCGTGTCTGAACTACGTACTGAGCTTATACAATTGTAAATACGGTTATATTAATATATATTATAAAAATATATATATATATAAATTCTGTGTAGTATAGAATATATAAAATGTACAGTATATTGCAAAATACAGAACTCGTCATTATCAAATGAATTTAACTTGTAATATAGTTGGAAGGCTACTAGAGTTAGTACTAAAAATTTAAAACAGTTCAGCGAAATGAAAAGATAACATTCGATAACATACAATTTTATTTGCTAATAAAGAAGCTTATATAGAACAAATGCACATGTAAAAACTAATCGTTTAATTTACTTAGCCATTTAAGATTTTAATTTTTATAATATTGTTACGTGGAAGTGGTCCTTTTGGTTCATTGGGGTAGTTACCCCTGTTCCAAGGGGATTTTCGCAACGTGTATCATTGGACGAGGTGGCCGAGAGGTTAAGGCGTTGGACTGCTAATCCAATGTGCTCTGCACGCGTGGGTTCGAATCCCATCCTCGTCGACTATTTTTTACATTTTAATAAATCATGATATCGAATCTATTGTCATAAAATCTCTTACGTAACATTCACAATTATTCCATTATTAAATGGTTATTAATTAAAACATTGAATACCATGGAGATCGCCTATGATCAAGATATAATTATCGTAAAATTAAAGCCTCTAAATGTAAATATTTTAATATCGCAATTAACCAAAATATAATAATGTAAGATAAAGTCTTTATCATTGAATAATTAGGTCACGGCTAGTGTGATTAAACTTAATGTAAGAATCATCGCGATACATGCAATATTAATGTAAAAAAAAAATTAATACGAATCTCCAGTAAGATATGAAATATATGCCGATCACTGTTAAATTGGAAGAACCGTTTTATTCTAAAATATAATTTATTATATATATATATATAAATTATTCGCTATCCAGTCATTATAAAAATATCGTTTAACAAGCGTAAACAATACAACAATAATATATTACATTTTCCTAGAATACAACTCGGAGTGTATATTATTTTTCGAGGCAGCAAATGCGCGATAAAAGTACGTGTTTCTGTGTTAATTGTTCTAATCTGTGTTAACTGTGAACATATATTAGCAAAGGCACCATTTTCATTTCTGAGGTATTAGATGTACGAAATTACTGGCAGTGTGTAAATTAAGATAGCGTGTCACTCATTACGTATCAATTATTTTTTCGTTTTAAGTTAACGGACACGCGATATTTTCTTACTCTTGTCGTTTTCACTCGGCGGTGGTGGCCCTTTCGCGGCCTGATGCCGATTGTACACGCTTGAAATAATACAAATAACGTATTTGAAATTGTTTTCCACATCTGAATGAATGATTTACAATACTTACTATTTATATGTTTCAGATCGAATGTAGTCCATGACATGAGATATGCCCACTTGGAGTTGATCACCGATTGGTGTCACCCATGGGTTGAACTCCATTCTGAATACTGCTTTGTTACTCACTAAATCTAGATTACCTAAAAAACCATTTTTAAATAAGTACACTGGACACTTACTTATCTTCAACGAAATGGTAATTAAAATTAGATATAATTTTAAATGCGTCAAGGCTGTACCTATCTCGGGGGGCAACACTGTCAACCGGTTTCCTTGGATATGTAGCTCCCTCAATCGTGCCAATTCCCCAATTTCTTTTGGTAATTCTATTAAATCATTCTCCCGTAATACAAGCTAGAATAAAAATTTGAATCAGAGATTTATAAAACATATTTTATTTGTTATGCTAACTCTTGACTTACTATTTGTAAATTCTTCAACTGTCCAATCTCGGGTGGTAGAAATTCAAAGTCGTTGTCAGCCAAGTAGAGTGCCCTCAATGTTTCTACGAACAAAGATAATTCAATGTTACTCTTACATGAAAAGACTATTTGTCGAGTAAAAGCTTTTTATACGAACCCATCATGAAAAAATTCCCTGGCAAGTTTTGTTCGCTCAGATTATTATATGTTAAATCTAAAACCTCCAATACTGGAAAGGCGCCGAATCCTCGAGGGAGCACATCCAACCTGTTCATTCTACAACATTGATCTAAACAGTAGTATCTTTGAATATGCTCGTGTAACGTTAAGAGCTTACCCAACGTTGAGAATTCTTAACTTTGGCATCTGCGATAGGGAGATGGGAAGTTCGGTAATGTGATTATTAAAAAGATTCAAAATCTCTAGATTGACCAAGTTGGCGAGGCCCGGAGGTACAGCTGCAGATTGAAAATTCATTAAATGAAAACAATTGTTAGCAAATTTTTAGAAATATTCGCATCGCAAAGGGTTACCTTGAATCTTGTTGTGGCTCAGAGTCAATCTAGTTATATTGATCATATTCACTGAAAAATAATAAAGATACATAAGTATTTGTAAAATTTAAACAAAATATACTGATCTACAGATACTGTGCGGATGTTTATGCAATTTTCAATTTTTCTAAACGAATTTTAAGAAGCCTTTGCAGATTTCAACAAAATAAAAATTATATTCCACCCTTTTTTGAAAATTTTCAGAAGCCGTACAAATGCATAAAAATCCGCAGCCTAAAGTATTTTGAATATATATTCTATTTTATTAATGGCTAAAAAAATTCCTACATATTTTTCTATTTCGAATACCAAGATCACAAAAGTCAACAATAATGCTGCTATTTGTCAACAGAAATATTGCATTAAAAGAATTTAAAAAAAAATTCGAAATGGGTAAAAGAATTTTAGTATCCGGTTATTGATACAAGATAATTTCAATTAGAAATAACAATGAATTGTTGACATCGTCATCTATATTTCAAATTGTTATTGTACTTTGAAGGAAATTGATGCGCATGCGTCGACCCGCCCACCTCGTGGGCAAGCGACAAATGGCGTCCTCGGATTTCCATCCGCTCCAAAAACCAGTCAAGACAAGTTGCCTAATTTGGTGATGGAAGCGGGTAGCATGAAGAATATGGAAGACTCACGTAATCCGGACATCTCTTCGAACGACGAGATACCCTTATCCGCGAGATCCAGCTCTGGATTTTGGATCTCGCGGGCTTCGTCGAGCACTTTCTTCGTCTTCGACATCTTCCCGGCTGGAATACACGAGACTGGTGCTTGATTCATTGCGCGCGCAATTGTACCAACACGTCAGTGAGCTTTAAATAAAGATGCGCGCACCTCCGGCAGAGAGTATATTATGTTCACTTGCCGCACTTCTTTCATATTATCTATCGGCATGGATTACACGTTTACATAGATCTCCACGTTTTATTTACAGTGCGATTTAGAACGCCAGTGGCCATTTACGAAACCAGGAATGTACAGCGCGTATATTTAAATGATGTTTATGCAGTTTCTTATTTTTGTTTCTAACATTTTTAGTAATCATTATTTCGTCGTTCGACGAATCGAACTAATTAAAATTAACCCCTTGCTGTACCATCTTTTTTACAGTTACAGCGATTAAAACGCGTGTTTATCCCGAAAAATGTCGTAGAAAGGAAAAGAAAATTTATATTTTTTGTATGGCTACATTTATTTTAATGAATAAATATTGATTGCAAATGGGAATTATTATTATTTTTTCATCTAAAAGGAAACACAACATTCATATTTGTTAGACTTTGTTCACAAAACTTCATGACGAGTCTGAACTCTGGACTCATTAACATGATCAGGGGAAATGAGATGATCGTTGAAAAACCATAAAATTTGTTACAACTAATCGATATTACGATAGAGATTCACATTATCGACATCTGCCTGCATTATCTAGTGGAAATGTTATGTGGCGCCACCTGTGTGAAGAAGTCGAACTAAATTTCGGCTAACAGTTTGAGCATTTGGCCACTGTGTCCAGTGGCGCTATTTTCAGATTTTAGTGGAAATGATATGTGGCGCCACCTGCGTGTAGAAGTCGAATTAAAATTCGGCTAACAGTTTCAGCATTTGGCCACTACGTCTAGTGGCGCTATTTTCAGATTTTAGTGGAAATGGTATGTGGCGCTACCTGCACGAAGAAGTCGAACTAAAATTTGGCTAACAGTTTGAGCATTTGGCCACTACGTCCAATGGCGCTATTTTCAGATTTTAGTGGAAATGGTATGTGGCGCCACCTGCGCGAAGAAGTTGAACTAAAATTTGTCTAACAGTTTGAGCATTTTGCCACTACATCCATTGGCGCTATACAGAGATCTTTGGGGAGCAGATGATTCTTGCCGGAATTAGCATTGAATCTTATGGCGACAGCGGCAAGAATTAATTGTTCTCGCAATTCAAATAAATTAATTGCTGACCCACCCTATTTCCACGAAGTAGTAGATTTGTTTCTGTATTTTTAAAGCTATCATTTGCGTACATAGTTCGTAGTAATTCGCAAAAAAAATTGCTTCTGAAAACTTACGATGCTTTTTGGTTCGACTAAAAAGACTCTGTAATTATTTTATCAAAATTAACACAGCGTTATAAGTAGATTTCAAATAAACGAAGAAACTAAAGAAATTAAGGCAATGTAGAACTGGTTAGTGGCTTTAATTAGTAGTTTAGAGCAAATGTCTTCCCGTTTAACAAAGATAATGTCAACTTTCGCTCCTGTAACCTGCTGCTAGGTGTAGTCAATCGAATCACGTTTCATATTTGCATTATCACGACAGTATTATTGTTTATTGTTTCATATATTGCCTTGACCTCCGGCCTGTTCGATCAGAGTTATAATTTATAATACACTAAATAAAAACCTTTGGTCATCGTTAGTTAAACAAATTCTACGAGCGTTTATGACCGGTAAGCAAATTCTATTCGAGGCAAGTGCTAAAATATGCAAAATTGTTGCTCGTTCTTCCGTAAATTAAATAACGCTTATCATCAGCCAACGACATTATTCTATCAATGAGAATCCAATTATTGTTAGCATCGGTTAAACAAATTTCTGTAAAAACTGTCAGTTTCTTTCTTATTTTTCCGAGAGTTCTTATTTCTCTCACTGTTCGCAGAATAATAATTAAATGATTTGCGCAGTAAAGTGTTCTTTCTACGAAAGAACAATTAGAACTGCTGAAAGAAACGTAAGTGAAATATTAGCGAAATGAAAATGAGAGAGGTGCGTTTTGTAACCAGTCTCAACTTTCACTATGCGGGCTCATTGCGCGGTTAATGAGCAATTATCGACACAGAGGTGAAAGTGAACATTCAACGTGGCTTACTTTCGTAGATACCGCGACGTTAATAAGACGCTATTATATGCAGAATGTGTTTCAATGAGCTCTCAATTTACTTGAGAACACAAATCTAATTAGGTGATGAAAGCGATATCAAAATCGTGACCAAATAATACCGCTATAGTTATATATTACACTCCTCGCAAGTAGCTCCTAACAATATACATATATAAGTTATTAAAATAAAGATCTCTGGCCACGTGCCGGCATAGTGTGTATACTGTATACTATTTGGCCTTTCGAAAAAGTAAATGAATTCAATGAATTATTGTATACATATACTTGATTCCGTGAATGATCATTAGACTGCGGTTTATGCATTTATAGGAAAATTGAGTAGATGAAATGCAAAATTGTAGGAAAATTTTGAAAATTGAAAACATCAATATTCTATTTGCAGACAATTTTTATTTTGCATAAGATCCATAGTCTAGCAATAACATTTTGTAGGTCGAAAATAAATAAATTTTGCTGTAAATAGCCATTTAAAATCGTCAAACAAAACATAGTCATCGGTTTTAATGGCTAATGTAATTTTTTGTTATCGCTGTCGCGTTGGTTGGAGATTCGTAATCATGGAGTGTTTCAGGTGTGTAAGTCGATTAATTACATTATAATTACACGAAAAATTAACCGATCTCGTTCTTTGGTAGATCCGGATGTCCACACTACATCACGTCGATGCAGTATGGTTCTGATGAGAAGTGAGTAAGCGTTCACGTTACAATCGAATCACACGGCTCAATGTCACAGCTCTACATAATACATTCGTTTCACATTAACTCTTTCAGTGTAAACATTGATAGCTCTAACACATCGTGTGAGAAATGTCCATAGTAATATTCGATAAGGACATATCGCAACCCCGCAAGAAAAGTGGCACAGTCAAAAAATCGCATTTGAGGTTATATTATTGAAAAATATGTACAAGTTTTATAGTATTCTTTCTGTTAATTTGTCTCAAGTGCTGCATTTTTTAGTTGCGTCACTTTTCCTGCGGGGGTGCAATTTGTAACTCGAAAATTCAGATTTCCTAATTCTCCTCCTAATTTCCCGTCCACAACACGTACCTGTCTCTTTATGGTGTCGCATAATTTGATAAATTGTTCTTTGAACAAACATATTTTTCGACGTGACACAGTCGTTCAAAATTGCATCACAAGAAGCAGAATTTTTGTAAAATATATAGTTCTCTAGATGCCAGGGAATTATGATTCCACATACTCAGAGTTTTTCTAAATATTGTTTACATGATTAAATATGTTGGTATCTAGCCGATTGCTATACATTTAAGTATATTGCATGAGGTGTTATATCAATTTCTAGGTCGGAAGAAATGTTTAATTTTCGGGTGCAAATAGCTCAGGCTGCAGTAAGCACGAGGCTAGTTGGTCGAAACGAGTGTTATGGTCCTGAAAACACACAGAAATAAACGGAGGCACGTCGGCTGAATCATAACGTTCACTTTTCACAGTAGGCCGTTTTGTTGCACAATTAAACGGCTTTCCTTGAGATCTAAATCGCTTTCTGCCCCAAAAACGTCGGCCTTACGGCCGATTTCTACCGCGACGATGTTTCAATAAACGGGCAGGGGTACGCGTTCTTTGGTTGGTTCGTATGCACCTCAGTCACGTTTGAGATCTGCTACGGATCGGAAGGATCGATTTCATTCAGCTACAGTAGTTTACACAGAGGATTTTGTTGATTGTTTTCTGTGTTATTTCTGCGTGACACAGTGTACAGTATTTGCCAGACTCAGCTTCTAGAAACACAAAGAGTAATGGACTATTGAGAGTTTGTTTCGTTGAATTAAAGGGCGAATTATTTCGAAAACGAACAGTTATTTACAATTTACAATGGGTAGCCCGCATTCGAAGGATATCCGTAACGGACAGCGAAATTGCAAGGTGTAAGTTGACGAACTTGTAAAATTTGTAACGTGCACCTTGAAGCTTTCAACTTTGCTTTCGGAGAACCATAAGATCCTATCAGCTGTACATACGTTCTTCAATCTATTGTGAAACGTTCGAGTGTCTCTTTACGATCGACCATGTAACACCGTTCGAGAAAACAGCGGAAGTAATACATTCGATTTGGAGCAAACTTTGGTGGTTTCCTTTATTTGAGACAATCTTATCTCCCCAAGACTATTACAAGGTTTTTCTTCTACGAGTAATTGATCCACGAACGAACTGATAAATCGAGACGTTTCCTTATCCGACCACTTCAGACAAACAAAGACACGACTCACTGTTGCACTTTGATTTCATAACAGAGCAATTATCGCGGATTCGTTGTTGCAGTTTTCTAAGCGTTCCGCCGTGTACCTTGTGCTTAAACAAACTTGTCGAATATGCTTGCCTAAGCAATCCAGATTACTTTGTTATTGTTGATCATCGTGTCGTATGGTTCGTTCATAAATCACATAAACAGCGAGCTTCGGAATGGAACGATTCCGCGACTGGTTTTCATTACGAAAATTATTTTATCGTTATCAGTCTGTGAAAAGTGCATATGAAATCATGAAATGCAATTTTCTACGATTTCTTTGTAACATATCGATCCAATTTTATGATCGCAGTATCTCTATCCATCGAAATACGCAGAAGCACGCGATGACTCATATTAAACCATCGTGAAATAACTATTGTTCGCCGGTTGTTATTGCGCGACGGTTTCGGTCGTAAAAGGCGACCGCCCATGTACAGATAACCTCCGGCAAATAAACCGATCGCTGTAACAATGCGTTAAACGTTCGTTGCATGAACATTCACGATATTTTGTTCTTTGGTTCTGTCAGCAGCGTTTTCCATAATCGCGAAGACAGGCGAAATTTCGCGACGTCGTCATGTTTATTGCCATCATAGATCATACGATAACAGGTTAGTGACCTATGATCTGTGTACCATCGTACGATATGTGCAAAGAGAAAAAGTTTAAATAGTCAACAGTAAAGTCATTTAAAAAAAAAATCCTACGATTACATTATCGCTGCTTTTTTTGTAGTAATTGTAACCGTAACTGCCTCGTGTGGTGTGCGTAACATATATCATGAAATTTAATAAGGGACGTTCGGCATTAACATTAATCATTCCGACGGTATGCAAATCTATTTATGTATCACGTGAGAGCGATTTATTGACGTTTCAATTGTTATTGAAACGGTATCGGTTGCTTTACATGCTCGTGTGTCGTATCGATCACGCAGTCGTTGAACGGTTGGCTTTTAAATACAAAATTCAAATTATTTACATCAATTGCGAGGTACAGAGACCTGACGAAAGCTTCTTTCTCATTTCATTTAAATGTATCAAATCCCACAACATTATCTGCATCGATTGCAAGAAATAGAAACCAAACAGAATGTTACTTCTTCCCTTAATAATTTTAATAGATGAGAAATCATAAATATACGTCATGAATTTTGAAAATTTTCCTTCAATTTCCAATTTCATCTACTCAACCTTCCTATAAACGCATAGAGATCCGCAGTCTAGTGGTCACAAAACAGAGTGTAAAGTCATACCCGCATAGAATGGTAATTATGAAGAGTATAAAATCTCTTTTTTCCCAGTTTTTCAATTATATTATCAATGAAAAGCACCAGGGATTGGTCTGATTCGAAAATCGCGCTGGTGGCGTGAGTCAGTGTAGCGTTGGTACCACGTGAACACGTGTCTAGTGACTTATCAGCATGACGTAACAGAGTGGTGTTGTTAAACTCCGTACAGAATGATGGTCGACAACAGTTTATCGAGCGATGTCATATCGGTCGACAGACATCGTTCAGAAAAATCGCGATCATGTCACCGAATCGTTTCCTGAAACGGTTCCAGCGTAAATTCATCTCTATTCTTCGTCAATCGAGTCACTTGCGTTCTGCTACCAAAGACCTTGAGCCTGACACCTTGCTGCACGATCAGCTGCGCGACAGGTAAACCCCACGAACTTGAAACCACGAACTTGGCACATCAGTGATTCGGTGTGACGTCACCGCGATAAAAGAAACTCCACGTCATTGACAATCATTTCTTAATAATCTATGCGCAATTAAGAGGTTTCGCAATGTCGTTGGTAACAACTGTGTTGCGTCAGACTTCGGTTGCTTTTTATTATAGATCATGCGAGAGTTCCGTACTTAGGCTTTCTTTGAATACAAAACGCAAGTTGTCTTTTGTTCGGTACAGTACTTTGTCGGAATTAAAGAATATTAAAGTGCAAAAAAACACGGTTTATCTCGGTCGGTAAAGCTTCCCTTAATCTGCAGACAATCGTGCAGTTTTTTCCGGTGAACCCGCGATACAAAACCTCGTGTCACAGAGATAAATTGCTTCGAAAGAGTCCGCTGAATTAATTGACGCCCCCTCCACGGGTTATGCTCCTCGATAATTGACCCGCTCATTAGCCGAGTCGATTAACACCGCAATATAAAAGTTAGAGGGGATCGGTGAAATAGTGCATACTCGATTTAGGGAGCGACAGAGACTTCATTCACGGTTCAACCAATTTTTCGAATTGATCTTCTTCAATCCAGAAAGTTATCGAGCTTGTTTTAGATATATCAATCACTGAAAAGCCTACTGATAGGCCCCTGGTAGGTAAATTGATTCCTGGTCGGGCCATTCGATAGGGCTCCCAAAAATAACCCCCTGTGACAAGTTTCAAGTCGGTACCCCTACCGTAAAAGTAGTTGTAGAGTTTAATGAATTGTCTCTTCTGCTTTTTTCTGAATTATTTCAGAATTGTTGGTTGCAAGATCGATTTTTCAAAAATTCGCAAACATAAAATGTTATATTGAAGTTGTCAGAGTGCCACGGTTATATTATTATATTGGTTGTGTTTCATCGTGATTATTAATCTATATTAAATATTTCGAATAACGATCGAATGATGCTTTTATCAGGAAATATTGACTTGACATTTTCCTCTTATCTTTCAAAGATGATAGCTCGGATTCTTTGTCTCTTTTCGAGGGAATAGTATGATGTTGTGAATTCTTATCGAGCGTCAATGCAAAACAATTTTTAAAACTTGTTATTCTGATAACCGAGTGGCATGACAAGTGAATAAAACTAAAAATTGTTCTTTATTTAGACTCGAGCATCGAATCGTTCGAACAGTTCAATTCCGATCAAGCTCCATTTATAGTTTAAATTCGTGTGATTCTCAATTATAAAGTGCTGAAAGGGAAGCATAGATGAGAGTAGTGGTTTTACAAACGTCGTGTACAATATAGATTATTCATTCACGGCCAGGTGAAATATGTATAAGTCGTGTGATGCTCACGCGATGGGCGAAGACGCGCGACTGCGCGATGCTTGCAGTTGCAGCTATGTAGTTAGCTGTAGGCAGTAGTGTAATAACCACGGGTTGCGCCATCATCTTCGGCATCAATCATTTCCACCTAAAAACCCGTTAAATTTCACTGCTTCTCCCACCAGGATAATCGCAGAATTCGATATATAGGTGAATAGCGTACAAAAATCCTCGCGTCGTCTATAAATCGTTATATAAAATATTCGTTATATTAATTGTCATAAAATATTAACCTGCGGGACTTTTGTCGATTGGCGAAAGGTCCTACAATTAGATGAGGGAAAACACCGTTTTCGAACAAGATTCGTCTTGTGTAAGCGAGAATTGACAGAGTTCGTAGTTGCGTGGTGCGTTTGATAGTGACGGAGGCTCCCCACGCCCTAACCTCACCTTTGCTCGACACCACTGCTTTCTGCCGTACCGACATTTTTCCTCGTCAGCCTTTAAACCTTGCTTACTCGCTCGTTCGCAGGATCCCAGGCAGTAGTCAGTTAGTCTGCAACGGCAAAACTTCGAACATGTCGAATTTCGAGAGGGATCAGCTCGGCAGCCGAGGAAACGGCGATGCCCTGTGCGCCGGCATGATTCGCGGCATTGATCATCTGAAGACCCCACAATTAAACAAGGTACGATTCTAACGTTTAATTACCGAGGTTTCGCGGCACCGCCGATCTCGTTGACAGTTCCACGTCTAATAATGACGTGCTCCGTGCTCGGTACTTCTCGCGAGAAGCTGAAGACGAAACGTTTACATGCACGTTGCACCTACAATATTTTAGGGACACCAACGAAAATAAACGATGACAGTTCGCGCTACAAGGATACAATTTTGACGGATTGATCGGTACACGCGCCGAGGCCCTGCTCTCCGACACTCCGACGTCGATAATACACTTCCCCACGGAAAATCGATCCGAGTCGAATATCGTCTGCTAGTCGGTCTTTAGCGCGAAATTTTGATTTAAATATTTGGCGTTGCTGCTGGCCGGAATTTGCCGGTGTTGAGCACTAAAATATGAATTACTTTTCCACGGATATTGATGAAATTTCACCACCATCTGTTACTTGCTTTTTAATAGAATCTTGGGACGAATTAGGAAATTTGATATGATAGGACCGAGGAAAGTAATGACAGCAATTGAATTCTTTGGCGCCTAGAAAATGAGAAATATATTAATATAAAAGAGAACATGGGAGAATTAGCGAAAATTGACCTGTCACTTGCGCTTTAATTCATACACTTTGGGTGCTTCGAAAAATGTTCTACTTAGCTGAAAATGTTCAGAGGAGATCGCACTATTTATTAGTAAAGGGAATTTAAAATTGACATGCTAGTTAGTTCTAGAAAAATGCGATTTGCTTTTTAATAGTACCTGGGAAATTAATTATAACAATTGCGATTCTTTGACGCCTGACGCAAGGTAAACGCTCGATTGGTCACGTAGCCATCAGGATTCCATGAAATTCACTTTCACGGGACGGATTTTTAACGAACTGAGTCGACCGATGGCAAAGAGGATGACGAAATAGGGGGATATGGAAGCGTTCGAGTACCGCTATGCTTGTCACACTTCCCAGAAACATTTATACAAAGTAGATGGATTAAGGAAAACGTTCGCGTACCACCGTCGTTTAAGTTACAATTGATCATGCCATAAAAATGTATGCTATTTTAGCAGGCCTTTGATAAGAGTGTTATCTTGTATCCCAAGTGTATTAACAACTAGACTTCGGATTTTGATCCGAAATAAAAATTGCAAGACACAGGTTTTCTATTAATAATTTTAATAAGTCGACACGTGATTTCTGTCATAAGTGCATATACAGTCCGCAGTCTAATTACAATATTGAACCATTATAGTATATATTTATTCAGAACGGTCTGTACGCTTTATTAATTTTTATATGCTTATGCTACCTTTACGTCACTAGTATTGTATATTCAGTGACGCGTCCAACGAACTTAATGACATGTAGATCAATGGTCATTCGAGGCAAATTATACATCCCAGTCATTGTTTTTTTCAGCTCGTGTCCGACTAAATACGTGATACCTCCAATTTCTTTTTGTTCAAAGAAATACAACATTCTCTAATAATTCTTCTTTATAGATTCTTGATTTTAAGCGATTTTCAATCCTTTGTTTTGCAACCTGACATGCATTTGTTCGTTCTATTCGCGATCAGAACTCGGATCCGATTTTCTCGATGACAGTGCAAAGTGGCTACCGAATGTTCCACGTGGAGACACTTGATACCGATTGTGAAATCGACGCGGAATTTCGATTTTATCCTAGTATGTTAGCTGTGGTCGAACGCACTCGCATTGTAAAATCGCTTAAATCAATCGTAATTACTTGCACGAACTATTAGACATCGATTGGAATCTTTCCTGCAAAATTTCAGGTCCCAATTATTTCATATTTCCCCAGATCGTTTATACTGAACAAAACCACCATTAGAAAATCGAATAACGAAGTGTAATTCAAGTACAAGCGATTGCTTCGTGTACCGATCAACAGTCTTATCGACGATTTATCTATCGAGAGACGTATACCACATTCTGTCACGATTTCGTGAGTCAAGAAAGCCACAAAAGGAAAAAATTCCCAGAGATACGTAATTGAAATAGATTCAATGACATTATCGTAGAACAAACGAATTCCGGAAATTCGACCTCGCGACGTAGTATTGTCACGTCACGCGGTGACCTAATAGCGTTACATATATTTCGTAAATTGCAAAGAAAATTTTTCTTTTGTCTTCTATCCCTTTTAACCCTTTGCACTCGAATAGCGACTGTAAGGCGCCAGTAAAAATGGCCACACCATTATTCAAAACAGTTTTAATATTATTAAAATATAAATTGTGAAAAGCTCAACTGTTACATAAGAAAACTGGTTAAATTTCATGTGCACAATGTAAAAAAGATTACATAGAATAAAAATGTTCTGCGTCGAAAGAAATGATTTTGAGTTTCGAATTAAAATTGCTTCGAGTACAAAGGGTTAACACATTACCGACCGGTGATTGTTGCATAATTTTGAAAAATCTATGCTACGTGGCTCAACACTTTTTAATGGAATCTTCAATAGCAACAGCAATTCTTATTGTGAACTAACAAGCCACCCAAAATAACGTCATCTAATAGTTTCATTTAAGATTGCAATGTAAAAGGAAATTTTCTATGCTTTCTTTTGATGCAGCACGATTATTGAAAATCCTATTATGTAATAGGCTAACGGTAGGTAGAGTGTTAACTACTGAAAAACGTTTTGCACCCTTGCAATCCTGGAAACGAGTCTACCCCCTTAAAGGAGGAAATACATTTTTGTTTGGTTCCGATACCTCGCAAATTTTTTATTTTGCATAGAGATCCGCGGTCTAGTTTCGTCTGTTTTCTGACATGATGTTCTGAATGGCTTCTGAATGATTCTGAAGGCTATTGGGTAGACTGTGCGGTCCGCTCGAAATCCCGTATGGCCCGGCAGAGGTGCTATTGCACGCTAGCCTGCACCCCTGCGATTCTTGCAGTAGGTCGCGACTTACTTTGCGCCGAAGAACTCGTAGGGGTGCGTATTGATCGTCGGTGGCAGACGAAGGGTCGCGATCGTTGGGACTCGAGGACCCTGGCAACCGTTTCCACGACCGATTATTGTTTGACATGGGACCAGCGGCCGAAGGTTGAATGTCCGAAACGAACCGATGATGGACACGGATTGGTGGGACCTCGTGCCGGACTCGCATAGAACGACACGCATCCCGGAGCCGTTGCTCGCCCTGGATGGAAGGGTATTCTCCTTTTGATCTCTCTGTATTTCTTGGTAGTCTCTGTTTTCTTGCCGCGCTGCACGCCTCGGGAATACAATGCACCTTTCATTCGAGAGCGGATCGTTGTTGAACCTGCCGGAACACTTTTTCGCGTTTCGTTTCGGCCAGAGGGTGTCCTGAGCCCTGTGACGATACAGCCAGTTGCATAAAATGTACTGAGCTTCGAGTATTCATTCTTCAGGGAGCACTGAACTGTTTGTAGAAGCTCCTGTGTCGTTTTCTGGGATTATTCGTGCCACATTTATGTTCGTACGGATATGTGCCTTCGTTGTAGCGCGAGATCTTTCGCTTTAACTTGAAGGCAGCGCCATTGATATTAGGTTGTCCCAAAAGTTGATTTCCGATTCTGCAAACTCATGTTAGGAAGTACTACTAACGTTAATGTAAAGGTTATCGCATTGTTTGTATTTATTTAGCAACATTAAAGGAACTCATTCCGAAAGAAACTTCTGCGACAACCTAATAATTCTATTGTTGTCAGGAGGAACCCAGCATGTCGCGTACTTTCACTTTCGAGATGTTGCCGTTTGAAGTTTTGGTCACTAATGTTTTTGACATATAGGGCATCGGCTAAATTGCATTATTCTTTTGCGCTTTCCGAATTTGTTTTCACGATATGTATTTTTTTCTGGTGAACACGTAAATCCTGTACTATAAAGCTCGATTAGAACTATTTTGTAGATCGTAATTTCCTAGAAAAGGAGAAAATTCATATCTATCGCATGCCTATATTGTTCTCCAATAGCTGTACAAAACCAAAAAATTATTCGCATTACAGTTTTGTTAGACTCTATTCAGAATCTCTATCACGAGTCAGCCACGATATTGCAAGGCAAAGGGTTAACAAAGATTACAATTAACATAGAACTCTCTCTCAAAGTTGCAACTTGCGACATGCGGCGTTTTCCCTTGCAAACACAGAATTAACCCGTGGAAATCATTCGATCAGGACGATCTTCGTAGATAAGGCTCTTCGAGTTCCCATTTGCTGAGATAAAGAGGCTTGTTGGCAGATGTCCCCAAAAGTGTAGAAGTTTCCGAGCACAGACCAATCGAAAGACACCCGCTGGTTACGCGTGTATAGTCATTCAATTCGACAGTCATTCGATAAGTGTCAAGGAAAGAGAATACGATGTTATGTCACAGCGTCGCAGACGATCTAGCCCGCCATTGACCCCCTTCTTTTTCCGTCTTCCGCCCCCTAACCGCGACAACGTGGTTATCATTCCCGTTGATACGTGCGTCTATCGTGTATCGGCACATTTTTTGCGGTATCTTACGATGGCATTGATAACTCGGTTCTTCAAGGCTGCAGCGACATTGTCGCCAGTCTGGGACAATCGAGTATCTACTTAATTATATACTGGATGTTTTGTGGAAAATTATAGTAAAGTACTTTGCTAAATTCACCGAAAAGCTGTATATTGCGTAACGACGCTCTGACTGGACATTCCAATACCACGCGGAACAGTTTAATAAACACAAGTTGTACCGCGATAAGATAAAAAAGTATCGAATGGTCTCAATATCATTCGAACGTCCTTTACCGCTGTGTATTTATTTTGTCTCTTTGACCTTGGACGAGATCTCAATAGTTTCTTTGCTTTTCAAATAATTTTGTAGGTAGAAATACTCTTGCAACGAGTGGAGAAATATTCCAGCAGATTAAATTCTTGCAAAAGAACTAGATTTGAATGTGGAACAAACATTTCTTTCATCAAGTTCTTGTGATCCACGTGTTGGATCGAGGCTAATGATTTAAGTGTCGGTTAATAAACACTTGATTTTTCGAACAGCATTTTTGAACATTATTATTTTTACGGACATGAGTCTTTGATTGTTTTCGACTATCTTTGGGAGTTCTCGAATGAAGAAACTGCTGATCACAGAGGGCCGGGAATTGAAGGCCTTGATTTTCAGTCGTTGCTCCCTATTATAACATATAAACGTGAATTAGTCTAGCTCGGACGTTCCCATCATTGTCAACGACCCCACTGACTCGTCGACGATGGAAATTTACTTTCGACGGGTGCTCTGACCTTTCCATCTGGTTACTGTCAGTCACAAAAGACCACATTGCCCAATAGAGGTCTTCTTAAAAGTGGCATTGCTCAAAAGATTCTCGAAATCATTCCGAAACGTCGAAAACATCTCGCCGATGTCGCGCAACCATAGATTGGCAAACTCGCAAACAGAATTGTGAAAACAAATAAAAATCTGCTGCTCATTTTTAGTAACCGAACACTTCCGTCTATTGAAATTCCGTCTATTCATAGCGAAATATAGTTTCGACAGGTTATGATCATGTTGAAGGCAGTTATCGGAGGTTTGCATGCTGCGAAAATATATAATGCGCGATGTTTAACACTTTACCTATCGGAAGCCTATTAATAGGATTTTCAATAATTCTGTTGTACCAAACGAAAGCACTCTTCTTTTACATTGCAATCTTAAATGAAACTACAATATCAGATGACGTTATTGAGCTTGACTTGAAGGCTTCATTAAAAAGTGTTTAGCAATGTACCATAGACTTTTTAAAATTATGCAATATTCACCGGTCGGTAATGTGTTAATATTCCTTGGTTTCAATATCAAACTTCGGAAACCAATTGAAAAGTGCTCAAAACCGCCCAAAGATTGAGTAATTGTTCTTTGTTCCTAACAAAATTAAAGTTGATAAAATGTGCCACAAGATTGATTCGATTCAGTTTTTCGTTATTTCGCATAGTTTTCGAGATATCCGCGCTCAAAGTTCACTAATTGTGCTGAAGAGTTAGGTAAAAAAGTAAAAGTTTCTTTTTCACAATTAGTGAACTTTGATCGCGGTATAGAATGGTCTTATAGCTAGGACACAGTTTCCGAGATATTAGCTGAAAACCGAAAAAGGGGACCTTCTACGTGCCTCCCTGCACTTCGCTCACCTCCTAAGAATAGAGACTTTTAGCATGTTTACCTCCTAACTAGTCCAAACAAAGTCCCAAAGTTAAAAATTGTGTTCCTTCCATTTCCTTCTACACCCCCCTTATGAGCATTCATTGACTGGACTACTACCAAATGCAGAAGGTTTCCTCCTGATTGGTCCATCTATCTCGGCGTAATCGGTGAACAATACATAGAAAAAAAGCGAAAAAAGGCACATACAGATCGAATCGAGTAACCTCCCCTTTTTCGAAGTCGATTAAAAGAAAAAGAAGTACATAATAACAATAGTCTCGGTAACGAGGAAAAATATGAATCATTAGCAGGGTAGGTCAAAAAAGCGTGTGTGCCGCGATAGGAGACGACACAGACAACGTAATCAATGGTGTCGGACAACTTGATTAAGCGGCGAACTGAATTTTCATGCGATTTGCATGTACGATTGCTTCGATCGCGTCGGAGGAATGCAGTTAGAAAATAGTTCATCAACCGTTGAACAATGCAGTTCGCGAGGGAACAATTGAAACCGTCTGCGACCTAAGACAATCGATCGGTCGTACTCTCCGTCGGGTGAATTGTCGTTTGTCATCGTGAATAAATTATCCTCTACGTTCTGGATCGATCTATGTCGCGCGTTCAAGCATTTTCGAATTTCTTTTCAATCGTTGGATGTATTGTTAGAATTAGGATCTGCGGATTGTTCGTAAGCAGTTTATTGGACGAGGACTCGAATGTTGGGTTACGATGGCAGATAATCGATAGAAGCCATTATATAATCTGTCTGTAGACGGTATATAACTTCTGCTTTTGTGAATGTCATCAATATGTAGCGGTCATGTGCGATAGACTTCGAGAATTTAATTAGCAATTCGATAAAGTAATACATACATACATCTATTAGGTTCTCACGGTCAACCCATACGGAAGCGAAACGCGACGGCAAGAAAATACGCTTCATGTTTCAGATAAAATTGTTTTTGTGGCATAAAGATTATAAATATTTAATTTGATGTGAAATGTAATTCGAATTTTTAGATATCTAGTTTTTTTTAGAAATGAATTTAATTCATATATCTTAGTATATAGGTCATTTGACTTAATCATTTATATTATAATCATTTGACTTTGATTCTTGAAAATATGTAGATTACTCGGAAAGTGAAAGTCATTTTTGAATTTTGCAATGCAAAAGAAGAATATATATAGCTCGGAATAAAATAAAGTGTTGTGAATTTGCGATCGGCCAACCATAATCTGCAAGCACACTACGCGCTGTTGAACTTGACAAAAGTGATTTATGGGAGTTATTGAAGAAACCTCATCGTTTCAAGTGCCGCGAGCATATCGGATGCGCAATCAGTAAATGGGTCTTTGTGTAAATTGGATGTGGATCATGGAAATGTACATCCTGGGGGCACTCGTTAACTTCAATGAACGGCGCATTTCTTTATCTTTGGTACTTGTTATTATACTTCTTGATTATTCGTGTCAAGGATCAGTGAAATTTATTCACTCACTTTTCGATCAGCATTGTTTTCGTTTACAGCGTTCAATCGACCAAGTCCAAAACAGATTTGATAATCTGAAATACAGAAATGAAAATCGTATTTATTATCATAGTAAATGTTATTGTATGCGGTCTTATAATACTGATTGCATACTGCACAGCGATATGTTAAAAATTTCATCGAAAGATTGAATATAATCAGAAGTATATTATACTTTTGAATGATAGTTAACTTATACACTGGTAGAGTATAGCAAGCGATAATATGTATAATGTATATACCAACTGATGACGTAAAGCCAAGTCGAGGGAACAGCTGATCGCCTTTCACTCACGTTCACTTGCGACTCGGAAGAATTTCCTCGTTAACCTATTTTGCTGAGCACCGTAATATCCGTCAAGGTCGGGGTATCCCGGATGTCCAAAAACTCTGTCCACTTAACACTCATAAAAATTGAAATTAATCGATCTCTTCGTTCTATATAATTACGCGAAGAAATTATATTTTATATACTCGATCGACCTGAAGATAAAACTATTATTTTACTGACAATTTCAAAGACGCAATTAGAATGTTTACCAAAGAATACATGAAAAATAAAAATGCTAGAATATTCATAAATTCAGATCGCAAACCGCGTAAACATCCGCCTTGTAGTAATAAGGAATGTTTCTTCTACGTTGCAGGGAATGGCATTTTCCATCACGGAAAGGCAAACGTTGGGAATACATGGTCTCCTACCAGCAGTCGTGAAAACTCAGGACGAACAATTAGAATTGTGTCGTCTGAACCTTGACCGTTATACCGATGATCTCTCAAAATACATCTATCTGATCGGTCTACTGGTAAGTAGAATTTTCGCAGATTTTCAATTTCGTTTCAAACACGACTATAAACAAGAAAAATATTTTAACTTGCAGGACAGAAACGAGAAGCTGTTCTACCGTTTATTAGGGGATGACGTGGCTAAAATGATGCCCCTGGTGTACACCCCCACAGTGGGTCTAGCTTGTCAAAAGTTTGGTTTAATATACCGCAGGCCACGCGGTTTATTTATTAGCATACACGACAAGGGACACGTGTACGACATTCTGAAAAATTGGCCTGAACACGACGTGCGTGCAGTCGTTGTCACAGACGGCGAGAGAATACTTGGTTTGGGGGATTTAGGCGCGTATGGTATGGGAATCCCCGTTGGTAAATTGTCCTTGTACACTGCGTTGGCTGGTATCAAGCCTCATCAGTGTCTTCCCATCACTTTGGACGTCGGAACAAATACTCAAGTGAGTTGTACTGCAATATAACCTCAGAAATGCCACCGGTATAGATTACGAGGAAACGATTGAAAATAATAACATAATGGTAATCCTTCTGTCCAATCAGCCCTGTCCCTAATTTGGACTTCGTATTTCTTGATCGGTATACATTCCGTTGTACTTTTATCAGCCGGAACCCAGTTTCCTCCTTCTGTGGAAACCCCTGAATGATATGGTGGTCCTGGTCTCGGAATTTTAGGGGCCTATACTGGAGTATTTCATGTTACACGGTCTATTTAGTGCTAATATCTCAACGATAGATTGATAAAGACAATGAAACACATATAAACAGAGTTACGGTAGTTTTTCCAACAGACGACGCTCGCGCTTGAACACTCAACAACGCTAGACCACGTATATTACGTACCACGTACGCGAAAATTGCTTGGGTCCGGGATTCCACTTCTGATTTCTCGATAATGCAAAGACGGGGTTTTTTAGTAGTCAAAATCGTTAGATGAAAGATTTAGGGTGCTGTTCGCCTCAAAAGTCCTTCTTTTACGTTTCTGAGCAATGGTTTTGCAATATTCGGCTGCATGTTGCCCGTCGGAGAGGCTAGTACGCCGGCGTGACTGCAGCGTCATCTGACGGACAATATGCAGCCAAATATTGCAAAACCATTGCTCGAAAACGTAAAAGGACTTTTGAGGCAAACAGCACTCTATGTAGATTGATCTTTCATCTAGCGATTTGGACTGCTAAAAAACCCCATCTTTGCATTATCGAGAAATCAGAAGTGGAATCCTGGACCCATGCAATCCTCGCGTACATATTTATATGTGGTCTAGCGGTGTGCGAGTGTTCACGCGCGAGCGTCGTCTGTTGGAAAAGACTCCCATTATCATTTTATATATCTGCACAATCTGGTGTGCACTAGACCTGATAATCCCAACATTAAACCACGGTAGAAACTAAAGCATCCGAAGCTCGGCATCAGATAAACGTGTTCACAACTGATCCTCTATTATCTTAACTGCTGTTCAGGGTACTTTCAATTAGACAAAGTGAACGCGCAGTCCCATGTAATTGCAAAGCTAACGAACCTCTATTATCTGAACTGTCTTGCCCCTTGATTTGTCAGGATGAAAACAAGATTCTATCGTAATGGAAAATTTCGCAGGCTATAATCGGTATATCGGCTCGAAGCAGATCCGGGTAACTATTTTCTATTTCAGAGTTTGTTGGACGATCCACTTTACATTGGCCACAAGCACAAACGTGTTACTGGCAAGGAGTACAGCGATTTCATAGACGAGTTCATGTCTTCTGTGGTGAGACGATACGGCCAGAACACTTTGATTCAATTCGAAGATTTCGGCAACGCTAACGCGTTCAAATTATTGGCCAAGTACCGCGAGGACTATTGTACTTTCAACGACGACATCCAAGGAACAGCTGCCGTTGCTGTCGCTGGACTGTTGGCCTCTCTTCGTGTCACCGGCACGAAACTTTCGGAGAACACGATCGTATTCCAGGGTGCTGGAGAGGTAAATATAATACAACAATTATTACACAGAAATTTTCAAAGTCTTCGGGTAGTGACAAAATGAGAGACATTCACGATGACTAATTTATTGCAGGCATCTCTGGGTATCGCGTGGCTGTGCGTAATGGCAATGCTGAAAGAAGGTGTCTCCGAAGAGGAAGCCAAAAGCAAGATATGGATGGTCGACTCGAAGGGGTTGATTGTGAAGAATCGTCCATCCGGTGGTATAACCGAGCATAAATTAGTGTTCGCGCGTGACGGTCAGACGATCGACACATTAGCGGAAGTGGTGAAGACAGCGAAACCTACTGTTCTTATTGGCGCTGCTGCCGTGGGCGGTGCTTTCACTACTGAAATTTTGGAAGAAATGGGCAGAAACAATGACAAACCAGTGATTTTTGCCCTGAGTAATCCGACCAGCAAAGCTGAATGTACTGCTGAACAAGCTTACATTGCGACAAAGGTAAAAGAACCTTCCCGACAAAAATCTAAAGCAGATATTTCACGTGTAGTAAACAAATCCGGATCACAATCCTTGTAATTTTTAACCCTTTGCACTCGGAGCTATTTTAACTGGAAAATTAAACGTTTCTTCCTAGTTAGAATATTTCAATTCCCTATGATTTTTTTTCATTTTATTGATAGTTTAGCAAGTAATTAGTTATTGATATATTTAATAATGTAAACAATATTTTCAATAATAGTACAGCAATTTTTAATGGCGCCTCAGAGTCCCCACTCGAGTGTTAAGGGTTAATACCTAAACCCAAATCTAAAGTCTCGAAACTACAGAATCAGACCAACAGTTTTGTCATCGGCGAATAATATCTGATAAACCTGTATTCCTTCTTCAGGGAAAATGCATATTCGCAAGTGGCTCGCCCTTCCCCCCGGTAACTTACAACGGCAAGACCTTCAATCCTGGCCAGGGAAACAACAGTTACATTTTCCCCGGAGTTGCTTTGGGAGTGATCTCCGTCGCTATGCGTACAATTCCCGAGGAGACGTTCCTAGTCTCTGCTAAAGCGTTAGCTGACATCGTCTCGCAAGAAGATTTGGACTCCGGAAACCTGTACCCGCCGTTGCAAGACATTCAGAAATGTTCGTTGACGATAGCCTTGGCGGTCACAAAATACGCCTACGAAAATAGTAAGGAAAATCTTCCATATTTGTTAGATGTCACGTGCAAAATGATATGTTATCCACGTTTTATTGTTCTTTGCAGACCTAGCATCGGTCTTCCCAGAGCCGAAGGACCACGAAGAGTTTATCAAAGCGCAACTATACGAAACAAGTTACAAACCGTCTATACCGCCAGTATATGACTGGCCTAAATTATAAACCTCTTGACTGTTACCGATGAAACGCGGTCAATCTTTTAAATATGTTGAATACGTGCTCCGCAACATGTGTTTCATATTTTCTTTTCTATTCGGCACTAGATCGCATGAACCTGTTGAGCAGGATCATACGTAGCTGATTTATTATGTTCCGAGCGAATGCGTGAAAGAGTAGGTATGGTCGTGTGCGTGTGTAAAAGCATCCGTTTTCCGTCTTGTATGAGTGTTCGAGATCGCGTTAAATTATTATTGGGATGAAGCTTAATTAACTGGTTGAATTGAATAAAGTTCGTACAAATTATTTGAAAGAAATGTGTTTTATTGCTACTCGAGACAGCATTTTTTTCGGTGCTTAGACATAATTTCCAGTTTCATGCGAGCAGCAGGATTATCCTTTAACACTTCCGTCATGTTGTGTGTAGAAGAATTGAACAGCAAACAAGGGTGAACATGATGGCGACGGAAAGCCCTATTGTTGTCTCATGATTCTTTATTTCGTAATTGCTTATTAAACGCAACAAAAGCAGAGGTTCCCTCTTCTTCGTGTAAAAGCGTCGCGCTTTTATTTTATTCTCTCAAAAACACCGGTATGCGATACACGCGTGTAAAAACTAATCGTAGGTTTTTCTGCTGAATATAGCAGATGTAATGAAAATCGTGTTTCACCTTCCTTTCAATTTTTGCAAGATTGTGGATGAAACCATAACACACACACACATGATTGTCTACAACAACACGAGACAATTTAACAAAATATTCACATATGCGCCGAACGAAAAAAGACTGCAGCGTCGCTTGGACGCGCAAAGAAAAAAAAATGGACATCGACGGTGTACTATTTTTTTCTTTCTTTCGAAAATGCTTGTCTCGCGGTATTTCCGAGACCGTTGCAGCATGTATCTCTTCTTTTTTCTTCGTTTGCTACGATGAATTGGCGTTTTTCGCTACCGTTTTCATTCGCACTCTCTCTCTCTCCCTCTCTTTCTCTCCCGTCGTAAATTGAATTATCATCAACACGTACGCGTATATTTACTTGACTTATCCGCTAATCTGATTCTTACTACTACACGGTCGTGGTCATCAATCTATAACAAACAAGAGTATAAACTGCGACCTTGTTCTTTTCTTCTTCTTTACTCCAAACATTTGTTGCATCATAACATCGTAATAAAATTAAAGAATAAAATGTACAGAAGGAGCGGTTTTTCTTTCTTTAGAAAATGTTTACACGATGTGATTTGTTGGGACTCTGTTACGCTACACTGAGCAGACACACTGGCCGATTCGAGCGCCAGTTACAGGGATCTCGTCAAGTATAATTTAGCTATCTACTCTCATTCTGTTGTCTGCCAACGGAGACGAGAACGACGATACATTAGCGATCCGTTGTGTACAACATACTTAATTGAGTCCGAGTTCCACAGCACCATTTCTCACTACTGCTTTCTTTTATTTTTATTACGCTTGCAATCGCGTAGACTAACAATTTCTCCGCGATCATCACCGGTTGACAATCGTTACAGAATCATCGAATCCGATCTCTCTCTCTCTGTCGTTCTTCCTTACTTGATATAAAGCATTCTCGTGCGTACAATATTCTCATTTGTGGTACCGATTGATCAACTTTTGAAGTCTCGGCCATCGTCATCGAATCACAGTGTCGGGGGAAAGATACAGTCTCGTAAGATTCAAGGATGTCAGAACGGTGACGTAAAGTAGTAGTGTCGTCGATAATGGAGTGTCTGTCCAGCAGGGAAGTCGGTCCCTTTCCTAGCTTCATCGGGAGAGGGAGTGTGATCGTTCATGAGGTTGCTGAGTGTCACCAGCTGCACGGAGGTCCGGTAATCTTTGATGTGCTGGCAGAGCATCGAAGAAAGGATGTGTCAATGCGTCCTTCAGGACTATCCTTTGGGATGGTTCGTACTCCAGCATCTTTTGGATCAGGTCAAACAGCTGCCGGTGCTCCTCGTCTTCCGAAAGCATACAACGCTGTTCAAAAAAGAAAACAACATCAGTCTGGTCCCGAATACAGTATGTTCTCGACTTACGCGGAATTTTAGAAGCCAGAATCACACAGAAAGCCAATTCCTAACAGTGAAATTCGTTTCGAAAAAAATTCTCTGAATTCGCTCTACACCTTGGAAATGAAACAAAGTGAAACTCGAAATCCTTTCAAGCATCGAGACTGTTCCACTAGATTTCGTATTTGTGGATGGAAATTATATTATTGCATTTTCATTATACAGGGTGCGGCACCTAAAACAGGTCACCTGAATAACTCGCTTGCTTTTGAAGATAGAAAAAAATGCATCAGACCCAACTTACTTGATATCGAGGCGCTCGTAATCTGATGTCATTAATTTTTTTATAAGTGGAGACGTCAAGGAGATATGGAGGTCAACTCTGTTTTCTTAAATGGAATGTGGTATTTTTTAATGCATGAATCGATGCAGCTGGACATTCGTTACAAAAAAGTACTAACCTATGTATGTCGAAAAGTTAATAGTTCAGGAGATATTTCAATTTAAATAACTCTAAAATACCATTACTGGCGTGCTAAGACCCTACACAAGTAAGTAAACACTAACGTCTTAGTACGACAGTAATGGTATTTTAGAGTTATTTAAATTGAAATATCTCCTGAACTACTAACTTTTCGACATACATAGGTTAGTACTTTTTTATAACGAATGTCCAGCTGCATCGATTCATGTATTAAAAAATACCACATTCCATTTAAGAAAACAGAGTTGACCTTCATATCTCCTTGACGTCTCCACCTATAAAAAAATTAATGACATCAGATTACGAGCGCCTCGATATCAAGTAAGTTGGGTCTGATGCATTTTTTTCTATCTTCAAAAGCAAGCGAGTTACTCGGGTGAGCTGTTTTAGGTGCCGTACCCTGTATACTCTGTGTACATAAAAATAAATTCTAATAATAATTACGAGTGGCAAAATTGTTCTAAATATTTGTCCTAGTAACTTAAACTACGTTTTGTAGAGAAAAAGGAAGTGTCCGGATACTTTCTAGCGGTAGTGTAAGTGTTTGCTTGTATACAACATAGGCATTAAGCTATTTATCAGTGATGAACCGCGTAAGTAAGTCGAGGACTTGCTTTAATAGAAAATACGGATGCAAAAGGTCTTTGCAAAAATTTCCAAACGAGGCTTGTAAAATGGCGGTTTTGTCGGTTGAGTACTCACGTGCAAAGGCTTGCAATTGACACGAACGTATCTACCGGCGGAGCTCTTTTCGTCCCAGTCCAATTTACCATGGTAGAAATACTTGGTCTTGGTCTTGCGGGCCATGCGATGTGGAACCGTGCCAAGTATACGCTCCATCATTGCTAAGTGCTCGCGGTTGTCGTGTGTTTGGAATAAAGTAATACCCAGGTGTAGTTCGAAAAGGATGCAGCCGATCGACCAAACGTCGCAAGGCTGGGACCAACCTAATTCTACAGAAATAAAAGTTCCCGTGTCAGCGTGCGTGTTTCTCTGGCTCGGCCGCGGTGATTTCATCCGACCGGTTCTTCGCTTACGCTTACCTAAAATTACTTCGGGCGCTCTGTAATGTCTCGTACTGACGATCGTGCTGTGGTGTTCATGGTCGAACGTGGCGCTGCCGAAATCGATCAGCCTGATGTCTGTCCGTTTCACGCGCCGGATGTCCTTTCGCTTGAAAACAAGTCACTTCGTTTCAACTCTACAGCTCTCCACACATCCAGGCAAATATTACGCTTAACCTGACACATCTTTTAAGACACTAATCGCCTATCGCAAGATACGTTTTTGCTAATCAAATAAATAGCGAGTCCGAGGAACGTCTGCATATTTTCAGGTTTCAAGGAAACTTCTGTTCTCTCTTAGCGCGGTCGCCTGCTGTGATTCAGGGACTGCCCCTCGAAAAAAATCACGATTTGTTTGAATTTGCAAGGAAATCAATTTGCTATCTTTTTAGATGAACTCTTGAAGAAAGTGGAACCAAGTCAAATCGTATTTTCAGAAGCCATAAACGCATAAAGATCCGCAGTCAAACGTCTTCAAGTTGAACAGGAAAATTGTTGAACCACAAAGATGTACTAGTCTCTTACCCTTTTGTTCTGGTATATACTGTCGTAGTCCGAGTCGACGAATAGTATATTTTCCGGTTTCAAATCGGTGTGCGTCAGTTTATTATCATGGAGGAATTTGACGGCATAGCAAAGCTGGTATCCAATGTGCCTAACGTGTTCCAATGGATAGGGCTGATAACTGTTGTCTCTCTACAAACAAAAGAATCAAGAAGTCAGTATCTCTGACACTGGATCCAGTTAATAGTATAGTATACATACCAAGAAATCGAATACGCTAAGCCCAAGCATCTCGAAGGCTATGCACATGTGCCCGTGGTAGTTGAACCAGTCGAGCATCTTTACGCACAGGCTGAAAGAGTAGCAAAAACATTGAGTCCAGTGTGCCAAAGCATGTAAACACTGTATATCTGAGGAAAAGTATTCTCATAAGCGTGACGATGCAGCGGCCGGGTATTTATTTACAGTAACAGTCGAAAATAGATTATCTTCCTGTTAGTGTGGTGAATCAGAATGTGCAACTGAACGAAATTCAGCTCTCATTCATCTTTCGGTGATTGGTAGACTGCGGATCCTTATGGAAAATATAGGAACCAATTAAAAGCCTACATATTAATAGGATTTTCAATAATTGTCCCGAAGAAAGCATAGAAATATTTCTTTTACATTACAATGTTAAATGCGTCTATTAGATGACGTTATTGAGGGTGCTAGAGGTAATCTCTTTATTGTTTAATATTACGTTCACTCATTTTCGTCATAAATGCATAAAATCCGCAGTTCAGTAATCAGACATAATGGAGATAGACAGAGTGTTGTTTTCAGATGTAGAGTTTACTGTAAATGAATCTATCGCTGCATCCCGGAATACTTGTCGCCAGTACGTTAAACACGATATCCCTGAAGAGATACTAACTGCTGTCCTTCAGGATCCTTGGTGGCGATTTTCTCTAAGGCGTTTATTTCGAGCTTCGCGGCTTCCCTATACTTCTCTACGTTCTTGATAATTTTCAGAGCCATCACGTGATCCCTGCAAACGTCATTGTACTTTAATTAGACGACTGACTGCGTGTCCGGCCCCGAGGCGGCTCGAACGCGATTCCTCGTCGCAGGACTCGACGCTAGAATCGCCTAATCGGCGAAGACGGCAACGGAACGATATTCGGGGATAAGGAAAAAGCTGATGCGATGGGAGGACGGCTCTGCCGGTCCGTGTAAAACAAAGTGCAAGGCCATCCTATTATTGCGACTACCCGCGCGTCATTTTGTGACAGTGCGGCACAGCTATTTCTGAGCGTGCTATGACTCGCGAGTCGCGCCACGCACCTTTCGGATGGACCGTGTGTGTATTCCTCATCGGTCTCGGGGTAGTCGGCAAAGGATTAGGAAGAAGAGGAGGACAGAGGAGACGGATAGAAGAGCCATAGACGCGGAAGAGACTCGCGAGGTGTAGGTTACCTACGTAGTAGTTACGTGAGCTGCCACTTACATTTGCAAGTCCTTAACCTTGACAACTTTTCCAAAAGTACCCTCTCCTAGGGTGGCCAGTACTTTATCTGCAATGTAAAAAGATAGATGAGCGCCTGACAGACGTCGAAGACCTCGCGTCCACGGAAGGTCGACCACGTTGCTCCACTCAGGATGATCCGAGGACGAGACCCTTTTTTCCGGTCCTCGTTTTCGAGATCACACCGGGTAAAATGTCCCTCGATAATCTCGACAAACAAACCCCAGGACATTTTACCCACTCCGATGACCTAACTCTTCTCTCTTCAGCGATTCTCTCCGAGAGGATTTGCCACACGAAGAGGAGAGCAACAAGGACGCACTTCCAAATAATGGACGTTCGGCCGATCATACTGTACACCGTAACGTCGTGAACGGATGTATGATAAAGTGAAAAAAAAACGGTATCATAGAGAGCTTGATATCGATCGAAACTGCTGTTCTCCTAAAGGCCGAGGTACCCTAACCGTAAAACGGCAGCTGAGGACAGGACATTGACTGTCAGTCCGGATCTATCTGATGGATCATGATTTAGGCATCGTTGTTCTATCATCCCGTTGTTTCTCTCGGAAATCAAATCAAGTGAAATTGAGCGGAACCGCATTTCGGAATGCGAACACAGAGAGCTCATCAGGATAATGAGAGTGAATGTCGAATGTCCTCGCGCGCCTATTTTAAAGAGACAGGAACACGTCATCCCGAAGAAGACGTCTCGAGGAGATAGCGCAAGCGTAGTTTCTCTTTATCTCTCCTCCTTCCTTCGTTTCTCTATCTCTCCAGCCCAACTTCACCATCGGCGATCATTCGGAGGGGACGTTGATTCGAGTACAGAGGACCTGAATTCCCCTAAACACTCGAACCGGCTTCTCTTTGGGAACTACCGTCAATCTGCTTCGTTTGTGGAGTAACGTGTGACAGAACTACCAGAACTTAAATTTCGTTTCTTTGGCGAACGTTCGTCTGAAAATCGTCACGATTCTGAAAACGGTGACACGAACCAAAATGTCGATCGAACTCTCACGCAGGACGATCACATTTCCTTCAGTTTTATTCCCCGAGTAGCATTTCGGTTCGCGTTCCATCGAATTAGTTGCATTCTTCTAAAAGTGTAGGAATGTGAACGCTCTGCATGGAGTCGATCGGAAATCTGAAGGAAAACGTTGTGTGCCAGCGGCGTAAGCTTTCGTTCGGACACGAGGCAGTGTATGATCGTTCGCGTGATTAAGCACCAATGAATCAAGCGGAAGGAAAACACGAGCCGTATGCACGGGAAAACACAGATGTGTAAAAGAAGACGTGTTTCAACAGAGAGAAAGAGAGAGAAAGAGGAGTAAGAATTCCCATATCGCTTGAACATAGAGCGAGAGAGAGAGAAAAAGAATCGGTTCTATGGACACTGCGTAGTCTAGTTTCTCCTACACCTAACGGAAACGATAACCATCATTAACATTAAACAAACTGGAAACAACGTTTCAACTGAACAAAAAGTATTTTTCCTGAAACCGATGTAAAAAATGAAGTCACTTTTTGGGGGATTGAGACTTGATCGAAAATATATATTTTAAAAGTAAACTAGAGCTTCTAGACACTTGTCCCCTGGGACTTTCCACTTCCACTGGAAGGTGGGTGTAAAGTAGAAACTAAAAAAAAATTGATAAACGTTAGATGGACGAAGATGAAGCAGGGTAGACAATACTGAAGGCAGAAAGAGAGAGAGAGAGAAACAGGCGTGGCGGGAAGGAGGCCTCGAGACAAAGAGAGACTATGGGCAGATACCGTAGGTAACCGTCCGATCGATCGACCGATCAATCGATCTGAGGCTTGCTTAAATCTACTACAATGAGTGTATTCACGTATTCACGAACATCTATTTGCCAGGATGTCGCCGGATTGGTAAACAAGGTGGCCGTCTTCGTCGTCCTTGACGGAGGGCGGTCGTGGGCTCTACGTATGGGCCGGCGAAATCGGTATCAGCGGCGCGTGCCAAGAGAGAGAGGACCCAATCACAGTGTGGACACAGGCGCGCACCGGTTTGGCGTCCGGATCATAGCGTCCGTGTGTTCGGTATCGTGATGTAGAGCCGACCAGAGAGGTAGTAGCAAATTGTCCAGGACCGGTTCATCGTCGTCGATTGCATCGTCAGGTTCACCAGAGGGCCAAGAAGAATAAGAAGCATCCAGTTGTTGCGTTCCATCAGCAGGATAGACGATCGTCGTCGTCGTTGTTGTTGTTGGGGTCCACATCCAGGGCCGTCGCGTCAACCGATTGCCACACACCGTCATCCACCACCACCACCACCACCACGAGGGCGGAGACCCGTGTAACACGCGGTAGAGGACGTGTGTAAGCACGGACGAACGTACGAGTGTGTCGGTGGGGAGGAAGTAGGGGGATCAATCATCATCGTCATCGGTCATCATCGAGAACCACCCGATCCGAGCGCCCAGTCGACCATAGTGACCAATCCGTGTGCCATATCCAATTCCATTCCATTACAACGGAGATGGTAACCCAACAATCAGAGAGAAAGGGGAGAGGGCAAAATGGTTTGCCAAGTCAGAAAGTTGCGGTTACGAATTTACCATCGGCACAAAGCGAACATTTTTTTTTCATTTTTCTATTATTATTATTATTTGACTTTTTGATATGTATATATATATATTTATAAGTATATATATATGCTCATATTCTTTACCTCTTATATATCTATATATATTTTTAGACGTACTTTTTGTTTATCGTATTACTTTTTCCTAAGCTCGTTATTTCTATTCTGTACTTTTGTGTTAAAGTTAGGTTTCTAATCGCCTCGAAGGAGCCGTCACGATTCCTCAAAGATACTCGAATAGACACATGTGAAAATCGCGAAAGCATGTTGTATAAAAAGAAAAAATGTTCATTCGAATATATAATATGTAAGAAAAAAGAGCGAATGAGTTCGACTCGTCGTTGGAACATGGACAGAAAAATGGAGACATGGTCGTCGGACAGCTTCTTTCGAGGGCTCGTTATATATTCATTATCTAACACGCTCGGAGAGGAATTTATCTATTATTGTTAATTAATCAATCATTGCCAGAAACTTCGAGTACTTACGTGGTTGCGCCGGTGGTGGCTCCACGATGATCGATCCGACGATCGATCCTCGTGAGGCGTCGCCACCGCGACAGTGCCGATCGACACTTTGAGCCTATCTTATCGATCTTATCGAGCAAAACGCGGTCGGATCTGATCATCTCAATCATCACGGGACCTCAACGAACTTGCGTTTCGTCAGAAAAGTAAGAGGCAGGGTCAACGATACTCATTCGGTCACATCGGTCCGTCAAACTTTCTCATGAACAATCATTAAACAGTATTGTCGATCCTCGAGCTACCTCCGGCTCCAAGAGTCTCTTCAGAATCGCATAGACGATCGACCTTCCAGGAGAAGAAGGCACAGGTGAAACTTTCAGGTGTCTACACCCCACTACACCTGATACCTCTACCTCACATTACAAATATAGTTCGCCAATCGCTCGACGAAGAAGACGAACCCAGGATTTTAGGAGAACTCGGAAACTTCTTCCAACTTCCATACGTTGTTTTAATCCGAGTGTTGATCCCACCCGAATGAAACTAGCGTTAAGGAGGTAGACTTATTTTTCCAGGATTGCAACGGTGCGGGATGCGCCTTCTCATTTCTTGATAACACAGAGATAAAATAATTTATTTGAGACAGTAAATATTTGTATTTCGTCTTTATTTTCAATTTCAAATATTATTGCTGAAAATAATGGTTCGAATTCAACACATTTACGAGTGTAAGTCGTTTCTTAACGATAAGATGGACTGTATGTCTATGTGGTTTCTCAGAGTATTCTATAATAATGCAAAAAGTAACATATTTTGTCTCGTGTTATAGATTGTTAACATAGAAATATTTTATTTTCGAAACTGTATATCTCATTTAAAATACTATTTTCTTTAAGCAACATAAAATCTAAAATATTAAATAGTACTTGAAATATTTAATATTTTAGATTTTATTTTGCTTAAAGAAAATCGTATTTTAAATAAGATATACAATTTCGAAAATAAAATATTTCTATTTCAACAATTTGATCCCCAAGATGAAATATTTCTATTTTAACAATCAGAAACACGAAATAAAATAGTTAACTTTTTGTATTGTTATAATACTCTGCGAAACCGCATAAACATACAGTCTATCTTATCGTTAAGAAACGATTTACACCCATAAATGTATTGAATTCGAACCATTATTTTCAGTAATAATATTTAAAATTGAAAATAAAGACAAAATACAAATATTTGCAATACTCTTCAAGTAAAATACTATTTTCAAAAAAATTACTGCCTCAAATAAATCATTTTATTTTCAAAGTTGTACACATACTTTAAAATAAATAGGATTATTTACTATTTAAAATACTATTTTCCCCCGCTCTGCTGGTACATGCTGGCGAATAATGCAAATTATGCCTCGTAAACGTAAAAATAGGATGTTTGAGGGCGATCACGGCCTAGATTGATCTTTCACCCAGTGCTTTTGACTACTGGAAAACCTTATCTTTGCATTATCGAAGAACGAGAAGGCGCATCGTGCAGCCTTGCAATCCTGGAAACGAGTCTACTCCGTTAATAGTGGGCTTTCGCGTGCCATCTTCTCGCGGACGAGCGACAGATCGGTACCGATCCCCTAAATCAAAAGAAGACGGGGAGAGCTCGAGTTCCGAACATCACGTCGGTGAGCTCGATAAGATAACTCGAGCGTGAATGATCCCCGGCGTCCAAGAACTCTCACGGCAAGGGTACTCAAGATCTGCAGGACGTTAAGAAGACACCATTCGGAGTAGTTTCGCGTGGTTGTGGGGGTTGGTTGGTTGGTATGCGTCGTTAGTGGACACGTTTGCCTCCGTCGTGCGTCTGCGAAGGCTTCGGCGCCGCGTCGCGCCGGTATGAATAAGTGTAACGCAGTAGTAGTAGGAGTTAAACACGGGTAAACGCAAAACAGAGTCAGTCACGCGGTGAGAGGGATCATCAGCGGGGGTAGGGGCAACAGCAACAACGGGACAATACTGCCGCGAGCAGCCGGCGGCCACAGAAGCCAGCGTGCGGCTCGACAACTTACAATCGCGTGTTGAATCGCGTCCGCGATGTTAACGACACTCGCCGACGCGTTCTTCGTCGCGTCTTTTTGCTCGGTTCGATGGGCGCTTTTCCTATACTTGCTGAAGATTAAGTCCGTGGTGCTGGGTCGCATTTTGATAGTGCCGCCGGCAGCCAGTTGGCTGTACGTCTCCTCCATGGCGGCGTACTTCATGATCAAGCTTTGAATCTCCTTCCTTTTCGTGGCTCTCTCGAGGATCACCGGATCGTCTTCGTCTATGGTCAATACAGCGTCTACGCCGACTTCATGTGCCACGCTGCCGGTGGGAGTTTTGTCAGGATCTGCGTCGTTCTTAGTATCGTTCCGCTCGGCGTTCGTCTCCAGCTTGATCGGCCGGGTTGATCTGAGCGCCGTCGAGCTGGACTCGAGCTGCTCGCTTTTGCCATTTCTGTACGGTCGAACTTTTCGGGTCCAGGTTTCCGCGAGGCCCGACTTGTGTCTCCCGTACCTCCGATAGGATTCCACCCTGTTCAACAAGGTGCCGCGGTCGGTTCTCTGATAGGCGGGCGTCTTCTCGCGTTTGAATTCTCTCGCGGTGGCGGACTTCACGTAAGGATACGCTTTCTCGGTCAGCACCAGGTTCACGGGACTCTTGACTATGCTGCGAGACACCGAAGGCTCCAGCGTCTTCTCGTCGCGTACGAACGGGCTGTCCTCTCGGCGGATGTAGCTGTGATCACGCTCGTGCGTACGTCTGTAATCCAAGTGACCGCGATCGTGACGTTTCTTCCTGGCATAGGACAGATACTCGTCGTCGAAACGGCTTCTGGCGTTGTTAGGGGATCGCCTGGCGGCCGGCTTGCCGCCCATGTTGTCGTTTATGGTGGACGTGCCGCGTACCCTGGTGGTCAGTCGTTGTAACAAGCTCGAGCAGGAATCGCTGAGCATCTGCGTGACGCTGGTGGTCGTCGACGACCTGGCGTAACGGTTTCGCCGGCTCGCCGAGCCCTGACGAGTCGTCGAAATGTTGTCGCGTGGCGCGAATATGAACATCGAGACGGCAGTGTATTAGACGTTCTATTTACTCGAAACCTTCGGGCGAACGGGCTTCAGCGGCTTCTCTTCGAGCGACTTGGCGCCGATTCGAACACACGGGGCCGCTCGCGTTGCGAGAGCTACATTCACTTCGATCGTTCTCTTTCTCTCTCTCTCTCTATCTGTTGGACAGGGTGCGAAAAACGGTTGGAAACGTCTCGAACGGTCCCTTACCGAAATAACTGTTGCTTTTTTAGCACGCGTCGCGGCTACCTTTCGATCCCGTTTGTTTTCGTTCGCGTTCGATTGGCTGGAGTGACTGATTCCCGAGCGGAACACCTTGTCCTCGGGAAGCTCAAGGTCGCCTCAAGAGAGTGTCCAACTTGCTCGTGACAGATTGTCCGGGGTGGTATCGACGAAGACGTTGAGAGACAGGCGAAGATGGAGAAGCAGAACAAGCAGAAGAAGAAGAAGAACAGGCAGCGTATAAGAGGGCTGTGAAGCGTGTAAATCCACCGAGTCACGCAGCGTGACAAAGTGTTGCTGCTGGTCGCATAATCACCGCCACGGAGGTGCGAGCATGTCGATCACGCAAGAGGGACGACGCCACCGGAGGCACTAAACTACGACCACAACGGCGGTCACGGAGACCGACGGCCGACGTCGACCGTTCACGAAGAGGCGAATATCGTCGGTGCGCCCCGCCAAATACTCTCGTCGCACTAAAAATACCGAGGAGCGGTGGTGAGCAGCTCGGACCGACTCTCGGTTTTCTCTCTTGTGTTTCTCTATCGTTCTCTGTCGCTGTCTAGCCGAACGTTTCGCGATCGAGGCGAGCTGCCGAAGAGATCGAGAGAAAAGAGATAAGAAGAAAGACCGAGAGAGAGAGAGAGAGAGCCGGTGTGTGTATCAATCGGTCGACAAAATCTAACCGATGCAACTTGGCAACGCTGCATTTCCTGGTGCATGGAGACACGCGAAACCCGTCCGGAAACCGTTCGCAGTTCGACGCCCAGGTCTGCGCCGAGGAAACGCTCCGCGAGACGCGCTCCCGCGGCTCCATAGGGCAAGAGCGAACAGCGAAGAGCGCGCCCCACACGGTTCTCGCTGGTTCCACACACCTTGACACATATATAGAAATTACGAAATCGACGGTGCGCCGGCCATCGGTCGAACGGGAGCAACGAGAGTTCGGTGGTGTGCGTGCCCCGCGATGAAATTCCGATCGAACAGTGACGGAGGCATAATCGCATAATTAGAACGCGCGGATATCTAAACGCGATCGGACTTTGACGCTGCAACAGCGTCATGTTACGCGGGGATGTTGCACTATTTCGAGAACTATGGCTTTGATTCTTCGTCATCTGTTGCGCGATCGCTGATCCTCTAGCTTTCGACAGTTGGCCTGGTACAGGAAAAAGCAAGTCGACTTCGTTGTTGACATTCGAGCGGATGCTATTTAGCATATTCTGCATATTTATCGTCTGTGTAAATATTTATGTACCATGAGAGTTCGCAGAGTCAACTTTAATTCGAGCGGGACCTTGAACCTTTCTCGAAGACCTAGTTTGCATTGCGTGCTTAAAACGAAAATCTGACGAAACAGGGACACGGGGCAGGGCGAAGTTTGTTATCGCGTACACGCTGCATAATTGCTGCGAGGAGAGAACCGGAAGAGCTTCGTTTCGAACGATGTGGGAAGAGAACATGGTCAGCGCACCGTTGTCCGAAGGACTCCTATTAATAAAGCTATGCCGCGGCAAGGTCGCGCGTATTCGGCGATATCGTCCGCACAATTCCCACAAATCCGAGTATCGAGTATAAATACCGCGTCGTCTAGAAAATAACGGCGTAGTTTGCGGATCGCCTCTCGCCCACGGGCACCGCCAAAATTTCCTGGCTCCGCGAGCCGCGGAGCTTAGGAAGAGATCGTGTGTCACGCTATCTTCTTCGAGGATGCGCGGTTCGAATCTGATTCGGACGAAAGGGGACCGCAGGACAGAGCCTGGATCGTATTACCCCGCGGTGCTCCGACGCAGAATCGTTCACGACGGGAAAACCAGATGGTGCGGACACACCCCAGCGACCTTGAACGGTCTCAAGGTTACGAGACGAGGCATCACCTAACAGACGCTTCGGAAAAGGCACGCTGCTCCGCGAAGAACAGGCTGCTGGCTCTTTGAAGACCCGCTAGCTACTGATCATTTTCTGTCTTGTTATCTTTTGACCCTCCGACACTGTGCAACGGAAAGATTAATGCCACTTGTCCGCGTCCGAGTAAGTGTTCAGATTACCTATGACGTTCGTGTTCACTTGAAAGTGTCAAAGGGTTGGTCTCGAATTAGTGTCAATTAGGAAGTAGCCGTGGAGAACGCGCTGTCACTGGACTACTGCAACGGCGATGGTCACTGGCCTCGAAAATGACTATAGAAGAACTAGGTAAGATCGAGGATGACGGTGTTGCAAGACGGTGACCATGAGCGGATCATTTTTTTTTCATACCGGAAATATCCTAACTGCTACCGAATAGAATGTTCGGCGGTCGCTGACCTCGAGCGCGACCATGGAAGAAACGAATTCGTGATCATGTTACAGCGAGACAGTGGCCGTAAAATGGCTAGCGTTGCAGGCCTTCGAAGGTCACCGACCTGCTGGAAACATTTTTGGAATATTCGAGTCGGGTATTGATCTTCTATTGTTGTGGTACACTTTTTCTTGATTCCTGGCATGAAACCGCGGATGATAATCTTTTAGGCTGGGACCAGAAATGTTATGCTTTCAAAGAAGAACACTCAGGAGGCCTAGCTAACAGAGAACACAATTTTAAGAAGACCACTCAAGCAACTTGTCAACCAGGTCGCGTCGAGATCGATAACAATTGATGATCCTTTACACAGGATCTGCTCTCAAACAAGCTGAAGACTGTTGACCGAAGATTGTAATTGCACTTCCCAGTCGTGACGACCACAACATTCCACTAATTCAGTACCACAAGTAAAATGTAAATGAAGAAACCACAAACGGTATTATAGAATCAGTAAACTGCAGGATCCGATCCGAGAGACAACTTGATCCCACATTAACATTTTCCCTCTGCATTCCATTAAGTGCACAATCAGAATCCACTTCTACTTCAGTGTAAACGTCCACAATTATGCACAGCAAATGTTACAAATCGAGTTGCTGCGCTCATTATATATTTCCGTGAGTGCACGTCGAGAGAGAGAGAGAGAGAGAGAGAGAGAGAGAGAGAGAGAGAGAGAGAGCTACAGGTGTCAACGTTACCAAGTACACGTCGAATAACACGCCTAACCTAGTCAACACGACCAGCTCTATTTGATCAACCGAAAACCGAGCTTTAAGTGTCGAGCCTTTAATCCCCGCCACGTTTCTTTCGGCTTAGGTAGAGGAAGAATATTTCTCTGCAACGCGAGACGCTCGAAACACGCTTCGCTCCGCTTTCGTCGATGTTGAAACGCTTTGGGAAAGGTTAGTTCCTGCTTGATCGGATTCGTTCGAACGGTCGAAGACGCACGACGGAATGTTACGACATGCTGTTCCCTCGAGGGGTAGGTACCGAGCAGTTTTAGGGCCTTAGACTGAAAATAGGTGTTCACCAAGCGTGCTCTTACTGTATCGCTGTCTTTTAGACACTTGTGTCATTCTTAGTCGATCGTAAAAGAAGTAGATTAAATTGTAATAGAGGAAAGATGTTGATTCGACCGAGCTGGAGTTTAATATCGACCCTATTTTGGTGTCCGCAGCTTCGAAAGCGGCGTCCAATAATCGTATTTAAAACTGCCGGAGAGATATATGGAGGAAAATGAAAAACCAGTGGCGCGAGAGAGGCGAGAGGAGAAGGAGAACGTATCCATCGTGGTCTCCACCGTGTTCCTGAACCGGGTTCGCGTGTGTTTATCGTTGGTCGCGCACGACTCTGCCAAAAATATTACCGAGAAGCGTGAAACGCGTGCGCCGCCGTTCGGCCCTGTAAGCCGAGCGCACACGAAAGCGTTTAAATGTTAAGGCGAGCTTCGACTACTGCTAGCCGACTAGCTCCTCCTCTTGCTAGCTAGCTTCTAGAGCTCGCAGCTTTAGACGATGGCTGACGTCGTGTCACCGTTGCTGCTGCTGCTGCGTGGCAAGGGGCCAACAAAAACAGGTACATGCGTAGGTGATTTGCGTGCCAGGCTCTCTGCTCGGGGGCTTAGGTAAATTCTACTCCGAAATTTGTTAACGGTGTCGGGTCGGTGTATATGTTATCCTTTTCTTGATACATTGTACTTCGATTCTTGCCATTGGCACCATTGGTCGGCCGCGAATCGGCCCACTGCGAAACTATCCGTCGGGATGTCACATTTTTAACAGGTTGTAGTCTTGTTTACATTCGTTATGCAGGAAAATCTTCAATCGTTAATAAAAAAAGGGGGGTCCAGTCAGGCTCGAACCCGGAATATCATCGAAATCCGAAATAGCGTGGAGGATTTTCTTTGTCGCAGACGATGAAACTGATTCTTCAAGGTCCAAGCCGTAATTCCGAACAAAGATTACCGTCACTATCATGTGGACACTACATGGCAGTATTTGTCAACCGACGTTGGATGTTGAAAGTCTTGTTCGAGTGAGCATTTCATATAAAATTATAAATAGCATAGTTGGGTGAGCCAGTTATATATCTTTGCTCTGAACTTTGGCCTCCCCAATAGAACGTACAGGGCGCTTTTAAAACAATGCTACGAAATCTTTTCAATGTTGAAAGCTTCGACTTTTCTTCAAAATATTGAAAGGGAAGAATGTTAAATTTTAATTGAAAAAAAATTACAACCTGTCGAGAAAATAAAACCGCATCGTAAGGTTGCAACGTGCGCGAGTTTGCAACAACCTGTTAGCCGCGGGCAGCGCACTACAGCGGCCAGATAGTAGCTCACAATCAAATCACCCTGTACATCCCGACAGTTTCCAGACGCCGCCGAAAAGACAGATGATCCATTGACGAGGTCCCGATGACAAGAATCCATCGACCGTTCCGCGAACTCAATTACGATCTTACATAAACGCAGCCAAAGCGATGAGATCATCGTCGTCGCACAGAGATCACGATTCTAGCACACGGTGTCTACACTCGTGGGTGTCGCGTTGATATCGGAACGAGAAGCTTGCGATGATGACGGAAAGCGTCCGGTTTGTATGCTACCTCTGTAGAAGAAGAAGAAGAAGAAGAGACAGCGTGGTTGGATTCCGGCGTAACATCGAGCTTCGCGTCGAAGTGGCTGTTGTTCTCTATCGGGTTTCGTTGTAGCCAAGATTCCCAAGCGTGTCTGGGCCACCAGGAGATGTTCCCTGGCATCAGCAAGCTGAGTTCTTGTTCCAATCCAGGCGAGGACGACGAGGTCGAGGACGGACCTGTATCGGCCAGGCCTCCGCCTCGGATGCACCAGCTTCCTCCAGGCTCCAGGTTGCCGGTGTCTTGATCAGCGACTGTTTCCAACCTGTACAGTGCACCTTCCTCACGGACGCATCTTGCCAAGTGCAACCGGTGTATTTCTAAATCCAGGTTGATCGATTCTGGGTCACCAGATGCTGGGAGGACGTGTTCGCGCTGCGAACGGAACGCGGCGCATCGGTAAGAGGTTACCTTAATGTTAACTACCGTTAACGGCTGTCCTCATCCGAACGGATTCCCGAGGAGATCCCGGTGCTAACGCTTTTGCTCGCAACGTTCTACGCGACGCACTGAGTTGCTATCTATCCCCAGATGAAAGGGAACAGGATCGATCCCGTTCCGGACCAACGGATCCTCCCCGTATCTCCTCGACGCGTGTTCAAGCTCCGAGCATGTTCGAGGCTCGGACTATTTTTCCCTGTGTTTTTCGGGATAAATATAATCTCCCGAACTCGCGACAATTTCTGTATCTCTTTCTTTCTCGATGTTTACGGGTAGCTCGAGAGATTACCTCCTCCTCCTCCACGGAGAGGAGGACCTCGGCGCTTGTCCCAACTTCCGGCGAACCGGCTTCCCTGCCGGTTTCCCGACAACGATGCAGACGACGGTGTTGCGCCGGCCATCTGGCGCAAACTCGCACTAAAACCGCGGCGAAACCGCGTGACGAGTCCCCCTCGAAAATAGTCGACGGTCGAAAATAGCCGACGCTCGCTAACAAAAGAAGAATCATCGGCATTCGCTCTGGGTACACGCGTCTCGTGCTAGTCGCGCCGCGGCCTTCTCCAGAGACTGATCTTTCTCTCCTTCTCTTTCTGCGCACCGATCTCCCTATCGGAGACCACTTCTTCTTTTTCTTCGCTCTTCATTCTCTCCTCTTCCTATTGATCTGTTTCTTCTACTACCGGCTCAAACGCTTATTTATACCGCGATCCGATCCTATGTCGATCCTCGTCGAACGACTATCATCGTCTAACGATAACGACTCGGTAGGAGATCGTTTATAGAGGGTGATTCACTCGTTCCACTTTCCGGAACGTCTGTCTTGTTCCGATGACAAACCAAGAGAGACGGCAACAATTTCTCCGGGCGATTCTAAAATTAATCTGTCAGAAATTTTAGAATGTGAACCTTGCTCTTTCGGGGTGCTGGGGTTAAGACACCCCCGCGTTCTCTAATGCGTGGGTAGATCCTGATTCTGGACGCAACGTAACGTCGAATTGCTCGTTCTGTTTCATGAATGTTGCTATGCCAATCGATCGCTGGATGACCCGTGCATCCACCAGCTTTGGTTAATCTCGAGCATCCCAGCTAAAACCCTGATATACGACCCTGCGAGCGCTGAATGCTGCTCGCGATCTTCCTTCGACCTCGTTGCGGTCTATGTTTTCGAAAGAAAAGAGTCGCTCAAGTGGAGAGTCGCTCGGTGAATGAGAAATGAGACAATAACTGTCCACCCGATCTCATTCATATATTACGAAACTGGAGTTGCTAGACTTCAGGTCTCTTCTTTCGAACGACAGAATACAAGAATCAGCTGAAGCAGCATATCCTAGCTGACTAAACCCTGGTGCACAACTTACTATCTTTCTTCGACCTCATTGTGCTGTTTTTCGAAAGAAAAGTGTCGCCGAACGAGGAAAGAGGTTCGCTGGCAATACGTGTGTAAATTGAACCTAGACTTCAGGTCGCTTCTTTCGAAAAACAGATGCCTATGATGTTCACCATAGCTGTCCACATCGAACATTAATTCAATCGGACATTCATGGTGACCATCGCTGCTCCTTTGAAAAAGCTTGGAGACGGAGACGTATTCATTTTGAGTATCATTTCGAATAGGAGATCAGATCAGGACTTGATGCGACCGATAGAGTATCACAGTCACCTGCCAAGGTGTGAATGATTGACTGCAGGGAGCGGGTCGTGGTCATACCGGAAAATCGATCCTTCTTACGTTACTCGGGATTATCTGAAGCCGCGCGGAAGATGAACGGCCAGATCGCAAATAATGTCGGCCGTTTGTTGGCATCCTTAGACTAACCTGACTCCTGGAGGACGGCGAACGGTGTCTATGCCGGTCCTGACTCGCTGACGAGGAGGCATGATGTCGGTAGATCCTTGGTCGTCGGGAGGAGGTCGGGTGCGCTACACGTTCACGGTCGCGTTCACGGTGTCCGTGTTGTCGGCTGCTGCTCGGTGATCGCCGATGGCTCCGCTTGTACCGGCGCTCCTGGCTCGTCCCACGGTCGTGCTGACGAGACCTCAGCACGCGCTCTCCGCTGAAAAAGTTCAAACAGTCCTCATTCAATCAATGGACACTTCGATCGATCTCTTCTTCAACCGCGATCGTTCGTCTTTTAATCCTAAACAGTCGTCATTGTTATTGTATCTGCTTTATAATGTTTTTCGTAGGTAGGCGGATTTTAATTGGATTATTAAAATACCCAAGAATCTGTAATTGCAGAAAATGATCGAAGACAGTTGGACCTTCATGCAAAATAAAAATTATCTCTCTCCGTTTATTTTCATTTTATTTTCTCTCTTAATATGTTGCTGAAAATTATATAAAAGTATTTTGTCATAGATGCATAAAATCCGCTCTCAAACTATTCTATTTAACATTAGCAAATGAACTATCCGAGTCAAGGATTAGGTCAAATGGTATCGGCAGCGAGACTGATAACAGTCGCACGCATAGAAAAGCTAATTGAGAGAGAATATAACGTAGTATACTATATGTATACTACGCGATAACCAATTAGTCAATATTGAAAATCAAACAGCTGATTTTCTGTCTATATCAGCGGTTTCCAACCTTTATGCTACTACGCCTCCCAATCTTTTAATAGATATAATAATATATATTAAAACTACACTCAAAAGAATTAAGGAATCACTTGTGCGAACCCGAAAAATTGGTCCCACTTTACGTGATCACAACTCCGTCAAAAATTGCCGTATCGATATCTTCAAACAATGGTTTGAAAGCCTGAAACCTCTAGTATCAGATGCTCTGTTTCAAATTGTTGCTATGTTGGTTTTTTACAAAGTTATAGCGAGATGAAGACAACATTGACGGTTGAACATCTCGGTGATTTTGCAAAATTCTGAGGTCGTAGACAAATTTTGAGACCAGATTTAAAATCGGCGTGAAAAAATCTACGGAAAATGATATATAGCATGTTAAAAAAAATTTTCTGTTCGCACAAGTGATCCCTTAATTCTTTTGAGTGTATATATATAATATAATAAAGAATACTGGCGCAAAAAGAATTTTGGCGCCTCCCAAGTTGGAAACCGCTGGTCTATATGAAGCAGTCTTTCATTGACGAGCGAATAGAAATGCACAAAATGTTCGATTCGTTTTTTGTTTTTATTCGAAGAATTAACATCTTCTCGCAAGTACAGCGGAACTTTCTAGCAGATCCGGCGATAAAAATGAAATTAGAAACGCTGTTCAAATTGTTAGAAACACTCTTACTTTCACTGCGGTACACTTGGGAGTTAACGCTGAAAATAAGAGAAACGAGATCCGAAGATTTTCTAAGTAGCTGACCGAAACATCGGCTGAATCATGCTTCTAGATCACTGCTGAATATAAATCGCACGTTAAAGACAATTTTCCTTCGCATCGTTCAGTAATATCCGACCAGTTGAATAATTTCGCGAAACTTTTCACAATTTACATTCAAGGGAACAATGTTTGCAGAGTGTCTCGGTGACTATGCAAATACGTGGGACGCAAACAAAAAAACCATTCCGCGCGTCCGCTGCCAGTTCTTTGTAGATGCTTTCTTGACGCGAAGGTCAGTTTTCCTTTTCGGAGGAGGTTAAAGGATACCGAATAAAATTACTCCCGATTGTTGCTGGCCCGAAGGTGATCTGTACATTTTTTCTCACGCACGGCAACGTGCCATTGTTCGAAAAATCAGTGATCCGAGAAACTATTTCCGCCGTTCACTGTATCGGAACGCGAGGAGGAGACGAAGAGAGGTGGTCGCGAAAGATACGACGAAACTTTATCGCTCTACGGATTCCATCGGAATCTTAATATAGAACATCCGATTCAAGGCGGAACTGACTGAGAATCAGGCCTAAGCTGCGTATTCTGCACAAAATCTTCGGTCGTTTTAGAGCAACAGTGAGTTGACCTACTTAAGCTGTCTGGCTTCAAATAGACCATTTCACTCAAGAGTGTTCGCTGACGTCTTTTAGCAACGTCTTGATCGAGCTGACTGCGTCAGAAATCTGAGTTTCATGGTCAAGCAACCGGTACCCTGGCCCCCGATAATCACTGAAAATATTCTGTTACATTTTTCCTTTCCGTTCAAACCTCGAAAATCCTATTTTCAGTGGTAGTAGCCTTTGTATAAATTCGTCGAATGGTTAAAATGTTGCACAAGTTAAATCGAGAATCAATTTCGAAGTTGAAACGAAAGGGGAGGATAAGTCGAGTCATGCTGTTCTAACTTTTGTTAGTCAAGGATTGATCAAGTCTTGCGTCATTGTTCGTTTCGAGGCAATAGATAAAAATGATTGCTGCTCGTTCGAGAACGGCGTACGAGACGAAAAAGGCTCACGAAATTCGCTGCTCTATTGTCGTGACTCACGCGACGGAAGTCATCGGGATTTCTAATTGAAGAATATTCTAATGACGTTCTCTGTGTGCGAGGAACAATGCCAGAAGTAAAAACGTGCTGGAGATACAATTATGAATTGGCTGCGGGATCTGCGACGTCATAATCTCATAAGTTAATCTGCAGAAGTAGAAACATTAACAATTACTGCATTATTTATGAGCAATTTACCGAATCACGCTATTGCACAGGCACTTTGCATGGCATAATGACATTTCACAGAAATCCTAAATCTTTGTCTTCGCATTCATGAAATTATTTAAAGGAAAACAAAGCCAATTAGTTCGAATGCTTTTGCACCACTGCATCACACCTTCCCTTCTTGAAACTATAGTGATCAGAGCCGCTACAGCATTAAGTGGATACATGTGTACGGTCCGTTTGCCAAGAACCTTGATTGACCTTAACCCTTGAACGACGGCGTCAGTGTCTTTTTTGACCTAGTTTTTTGTAGAATAACTTTCCATCTTTTGGCAGCCAGCTCTCGCGCTGGACCAAAAAGAAACGATGTTTGCGACCAGGAGGATTTCCAAACGCGATGCATCGATTCAACCATGATTCGTATTGTGTGTAAAAAGAAATTGATGAATTGCGATCTGAATGGACTTGGGCTCTCCGGCGATTATGATATTCGAGGAAAACATCCGCCTTCCGAGAGTCCAGCGACTATAACGCCACTGCTTTCATACAAATCGAAGCTACGCGTTCGAATATTGAAAGAGTATTTTCTAGACAAATTAGAGAATCGGTCTAAAGTTTCTGAACGTACCGAAAAATTTGTATGGACTTTGGTCACCACGCTGGGCACATTACCATGTTCGCTAACCGCATCACATGTTCGTGACGACCGCCATTTCGTATTTTCCGCGTAAGAACGCGTAATTACATTCACGCGTGTTCAACCCGTGACGCACAGTGCGACGTTCGGTTAACTAACAGTTCATTTTAAGAGAGAAAAAAAAATTGAAATTTGTCTCGGATAAAATGAACAGCGAGAATATATTACAGCTCTTATCGGAACAGATGGCAGTGAACGTGACAGATCGAACGACTCGCTAATAGCCAATAACCAGATAGTAAAACATTAAAATTCTCGATGTTAAAGTCTCGGCAAAGCTAAAACATACTTCGTATACCACTGCGCACGTCCAAGTAAAATATTACATAATAATTAACAAGATGTTTCACGCGTTAAATGCTAAATAATATCGTCAAATCGAATTTCACTGAATTCAGACATCAAAGGATCAATATCCAAACATCCAAGAATAATCGCAGAAACCCAGTCAGACGTACGTACACGACAAAAAAGTAAATCGAACTCTGTTATCAGTTTCCTTGGGACGGTGTTAGATAAAATTTAATAGCTTTGCTGGTCGGTGTTTTTTATGCCCCTGTATATCAGTGTCGATGCAAACGTAGTAGGAATGTGACCGCGTGGTACTGCGATTCGACAATGTAAAGGAAAAGAAACCGAATTCAAAAAGTTTCCATCGATCAGCCAACAAATGTGGCTTGGTACTAGTTTATTTCTGCGTTAGTATAGCGATTCAAGCAGTTCAGCAATCTCCGAACTAGTTTTTGGCAATCATTTTCTTCGAGTGTTCGCGCCCGTTGCCCTTTGAACTCCGGTTTCACTTTTGGAGACGAGAAGAGGTTCCAAGGAATAGTCATGCTGAAACAGTGTGAACGTCTCTGTAGATCTTCGCAATTTCACAGGGCTCTACTAAATCATTTCTACTCGCATCTAGAGATTTGACAAACTGATACACCGGCGAAGCCACCGAAACTTTACCGGACGCATTCGCAAGGAAACTGAAAGAATTCATCCGCACTATCTGGCACACTAAACAAGAGGAAACGAAGCGTTGAAGAGTGTCGAAACGAGCACACGAACCACAAACAAATCTTGAGGCTCGTCGATGGGACGGTTCAACATCGATGTTCCCCGGGCCGGAAGTAGCTTGAACGCCGGCGAATTATACTAATCCAGGTGTATGAATTCGTTTGGAGGTCGGGAACGAGCACATTCGGCTGAGCAACGCGATTAGACTGGTCGGAAGTCGAGTTGAATGTAAATCACTTTGCGAGGAGAGCGAACGCGAGCGGCGTGCACGAGCGTTCGCAGCGGAAAAGGACGACGTTGTGTGGCAGCAGCAAGGATCGCCGGGACACACAATCGTCGTCGACAACGTCATTGTCGTTGTCGAAAAGCGGTGGGCACCGGGTGCTGGGGTGGCGTGTGCCTTGGACCGCGTCCAAAATCCTTCGGAAGCCCGACTAGAATGTGGAATTGATAGCGCACCACCGTGTATCCTTTCCGAAGAATCCTCGGGGCTAAACAGGTCATAGGATTATGCGCAAAAGGCCATCCTCTAGCCGCAACGCCTCTGCCTCTCTCTCTCTTAACCTCTCTCCACCTTTTAACATCGTGCTCTTCGCTGCCAGGAAAAAAATTGGATCCAGAGACAAACAACCCTCTGCCTCGCATTCTTCCAGCGATCTCAACTGGCAGCCGCGACAACGGCGACGAGATTGATATAGCGTAGTGGCAATTTTCGCGGCTGTTCCTACACACCACTTGTCCTTGAGCACCGTGTGGGACGATCGCGTGTGTACCCGACGACATTCTTCCGCAGAAAAGTTCATGGTTGCCAAAGAACTTTTCCTTGATCGACTCGAGACCAATTCTTTTTGCGGCGCTTCATGTTTTTGGTGACTCGAGAGAGATCGAATTGGCTCAAGATCGTTCGGGGAATTATTCAGCTGATGAATGGGAAAGTTGATCGATAGTCGCAGTGGGATCAATTGATTTTACTCAAGGTCGCAGAGGTGGGTTCACTTCAGGACGCAGGAAACGTGACCTTGGCTAGGTTGAGATTTACCCTCGCTTTAGATACTTTTAGTATTGTTCGTTTGTTGGTGTAAAAGTAAGCGTAACTCTTTACCATGAAAGAACATCGCACCTTCGATCAACTGAGCGGAGCCGTTAAAAAAAAATCGAAGTGTCAGAGTAAACAGCGATCGCGTTATCCGTTTATCTGTAATGGGAGAACTCCGGGAACTATTCGTAATTTCCGGAGAAAACTCATTGACCATGAGTTGGCAACCATACTCTCCCCGTGATAACTGTAATATCATGATAAAGAAAGTAAGTTTCGCACAGCTGTGAAGCATTTTCTGATATTCGACTCGTTCGATCCTGATTGTTTTTAGACTAGAAACATAGTAATGTCTCGGATCGTAGGGGAGCAGAAAGTCTACTGTACCTTGGTATCCAGGAAGCGAGGGCGATGTAGAGGACCGGCATCCTTTAACTTCCGTCCGTCCTGCGACCTGAATTACAATTCAACAGTATATCGTAATCGCTGGAACTTTACTTTTATCGGTGAATAGTCGTTTCCTCTGAGCCTATCAAATATTACGAATCGGTCGAGCACGAGCACGGACAATCGGCAAACATTCCTTACGATTCGGAAGAGAGTTCGCGTAAATTGTTACTCGGGAAACAATTTATCAGCGCACGCCTCTCCGCTCACGCTCACCTCGCCCCTTCACTATTTACAAGCGTTTACCGCAGGAGAGAACGTTTTCGTGTTAGGACTCTATATTTAACCACCCTTAGTCCTCATTTCATCGACGCATCGCCTCTGTTTCATTTATTTTCTGCGAATTCGCCTGTTCCAGTTATCACCGAGCCTACCCAACAACTATTCTTCCGACCAAGTAACTTTGCATTCCGGTCAAACGTGTATTTCGAGCAGGTTAATCAATTTAAACGAACCATAATTGTGAGAAATGGGTCAACCTGATCGATATTATCTTGCAACCGTAACGAACCTACCCTTTCCATCCACAATTTAATTAAACGTGATAATTGGACTGCGGATGTTCAACGAACATTAATCACATTTATGCTATTCTTACAATCAGAACTTTTTAATAAATGTCAGAAGTTTAAGCCCAATTACAAAGAATATATTTTCCACGGAAAGATGCTATTGTGTCTACGTCGCTTCAAGGTTACTCGACTAACGAAGGATGAAGTTATTGTCTGAAGAAATCCTGCTAACAAGCAAACGAAGCTAAACGAACCATCGCATTCCCGTTGGAGAAAATATCGCGGAACACTTTCGCTACGCACTCATCGAAACACTGAGCAGAACCGTGAAATCACGTTATAAAAACAACATTCTGGGGGAGTAAATTCATCGGAAAACCTCGTTCCCCGGGTAAATGAGAACAAAGAAACAGGAAACTGTAGACATGAATGAAGATCGAAGGTTGAACGAACCATTCGAGTAAGCTTTCTCTCGATTCCTGTCAATCCTCCTCGCGAAATGCGACTTCGCTCGACGTATGTAAGTAGACGTTTCGCGGGCTTTGTGCTTCTCGCTTTAGAAGGTCAGTTGCCCCGATCTCGTCGAAAAACCCGTCCTGAGATCGTATGACAAACAACTTCTCCGGATTGCCACTTTTATGCAGGCATGGTCGCCCCGTATTTCATTTTTCGACCGATCACAATGACGCTCCACGACGGAAGTGGACTAGCACTTTTATTCCCGTGACTTGATTAAATTGATCAAATCTCTCTTGCTCGTCTCCATTTCTTACAATTTCGCACTTCTAACTTTAGAAATTATTAGTGCAATCTTTACGCAATGTATTCCCTAAAACTATTTTTCTATACCCATTTTTCTCTTCAATTTTAGACCCCACTAATTTTGGAAATCATTGCCAACATTTTTTTCTCAACATATTCATCTGAAACTATTTTTCTATCTATATTTTTTACAGTTTCAGCCATTTCTGATTCCAGAAATCGTTATTAGAATTTGTATACTATTCTAAAGTATTATGCAATTTTTGACACATCAATGTCTCCTTTCTAATCTCGTTGAAAATACGCTAATATCAGCAAAAAAATATCACTTAAATTTTGACCTTATCTAGAATTTGTCTACTACCTCTAAAGTATTATATAAATATCAATAAAAAATTTTCAATTAAATTTTGACCTTATCTTCCGAATGAAAAGGACGGAACAATGAAAAGTATCTACAATAATTGAAGTCTGATTGCGTGCAGTGTTTTTTACGTCTCCTAATCGGACGATTAAATCTAGACGTGCGAAAATTTTCTATCGCCGCGCGATCCATCTTTTGCGAACCCTCGCAGTGGCAAAAATAACGCGATGCGAGAGAAGATAAACAACCGCAGGACCTACATACCTAGATTCTAAGCTTAATCGGTTTTCTCCGAGCTAAATCTGTTGTCGGATTCACCTTCGCAATTACTTCCAAGAAATAACAAGTTGCGATTCTCTCTCCCGAGGAGTGTTTAAAATTCGATCAAACACAGGTGTGCACCATTCATAAGTCATTGAACGCTTATCTCGGTAAATATAGAATTAAAATGATTAATGGCTCGACAAACTGACGTGAATTGTCGGAAAGGTGCTCGGTAAGATTTTTCGTTATTATTCATCGTGTGCATCTACCTGAAATTGAACATACCTCACTAAAAAATAATTAAACTGCAAAAATTCAACACGAACTCGCAATTTTAGAAACTGATTTGTATTAGCAAATTGTATAGATTAGATCTCTCCTCTATCAAAATTTTTACTCTACTGTAATTAAAAGCGATTTACGCAAAGTTCCAACAAAGTTCCACAAAGTTCACAATAATAAATAAACTAAAAATAAAGAACGAGATACATAATTCGAATTTTTTAGATCCGACACGCTGCGCCAATTAGACACGCAAGAAAATCAATTACTAGGAATCAAATGTCTCGGGCATATTAAAACAAAAACTTAAAGTTCACTGTCGATGTTTAAGCGACGTTTAAGCAATTTGACATTCCCGAGAAAGTTGACATTTCCGATACCCCGCGACGATGAACGTAAACAAATAGACGCCGGTAAGAATTAACATATGATGAATATTCATTAGAATCTGCGATACATTCACGACCTACAATAATAATTGAACAGCGTAGTACATAACGCACCGTGAAACTTCGATAATTTAAGTCGCGAGTGGTCTCGGAGGTTCGCACGAACGCTTGCAGATGTAATTAGTTATAACGGTAATGAACGTAATTAACCAGTTGCCGCTCGCCTAAGTTCAAGCTAATTAAGACGTATCTTATGGATTCCGCGAGTATTAATTGGATTCCAAGTTTCGAATCCGTGAACAACTTTCGAATGATCTCGGGGAATGATCGTTCCCGACAATGGGAGACATTCCAATGGGCGTTGATGCGCATTGTTCTGTTTTCGAGATTGAAAGGTTGCTTTTCACTCTCCGAGATATTTATGCAAACAACAAAACAAATAAATGTATACCCATTATTTCAAATAAAGTCGTAGAAAGTCGTATAACTCAATTTTTTGCTAATCGAAAGCAGAAATTCTACGAGCTCGGAATCTTTAAGTAGCCTGAAAAATCGCAGAAGATCATTGCAGAAACAAAATGGTAAAAAATTGGCATCTATTTCCCCTTGAGAAAACGTAATGATTAATGATGAACAACACTAGGTTATAAAAGAAGGTAGAGCACGCGGTGTTTAACAATCGTGCACGCTACAAATCGATAAGTGTACTAACGATAAATAGTGGCTAAGATAAATCGTTCAATATCGTGTTCGACCTTATATAGCTGGAAACCGTAACAGTTCCACGAGCACAACGAGGCAATTGTAAAAAAGATCGAATCGTTTAATATTAAATCGTAATTGAGATCAGTCGTCGACCCACGACACTAGGAAGCACAGTCAAGGGGAAACAACCACTAACGCAACCTCAACGCTTTGAGCAATCAATTAATCGGCACAGCGAGAACGTCTCGCAGAAATGCACGATTAATCAATCGCGGGAACGACAATCTCTTGCATAATTCGTCGCTATCAACTATCCTCCTTCAAACACAGTTTTAGGAACTACAGCGGTGTTCATAGCCGAGCCGAGCATCAATAATGGAATCGTACACCTCTCTTGAATTTATCGCAGTGTTGTAAAATTCGATTTACAGCACCGTAAATAATATACGCCAAGATAATCGTGTACGAGGAGAATATTCTCTCGGAAAAAGTTCAACAGAATCATTAGTCACCCGCAAAACCCGGGTTTTATGGACAAATGGCGTGCACGAACCTCCATAGTAAAACGTGAACTTTGTTAACCTCTCATTAAAAATATTTTGAAAAATGCAGGTCGAAGTTTTCAATGGGAGGAAGTAAATGCGGTACGCCGCTGATCTTTAAACTCTTTTCGGACAAGCAAATTATAAGTAGACTACTCTTAATCCTTTGCACTCGAGAAAACCAAACATTTCTTCTTAGCTATATAGAATAAATAAAATGGACTCAAGTCTCGCCATGGACCAAAGTATAATTTTCGATATTAATTCGCGGTTTTACGAGAACAATTGCGAGCCAACGGTATTTAGGAAAAATTCATTATGCGAGAAATGCTCGTGGCCGACGTCACGACGTAACTCCGCCAGCTGAACGCTCCACGAGTGTAATGGCAATTACCCACCGAGGGCATTTTAATTAAACAATTCGCCGAGCGACTTCTGCAAAACACCTTGGTCTTCGGGCCGCTGTCTCGTGGCATGTTTTAAAGAGTCCTTCCGCGTTGCGGTCGAGCCAACGCAACTAAACCAACACCAACATCGAGATTCAATTACTACCTCGTTCCTTTCTTCACCTGAAATAATGCTAACGAACGAGTGATAGAGTTCTCCGTTTAATACAACATAATTATCACCATACCGGTGACATGCTTTTGATTTTTAATCAAACCCTCCTACAGTGCCAGCTTGCATCAAGATGTTATTATCTGCTAACAATGCTCGTAGAAGAACATTTTATTTCCTATGCTTCTAAAATATTCTATATCTCTGATATGGTAATGCATTCGCCGATAACTTTCTCAAGGTGGTGTAAACAATTCCGGCTGAAAATTATTCAAATTTAACAAGTGCCGAGTGTACTTGTTAGTACAGTGTGTAATGAGTACAGTGAGTGTAATGCGCTCGCCGAGCTGTATTGATTACATAAATTATGACCGATTCGCGGAGCTGCAAATGCGGAGTCGCATTTCATTCCCGATCGACATTCAATACGATTTGAAAAACATTCTCGTGTTCCATCGTTTTCCTTGGGCACGTTGCAAAACGGACGGGAAAATGTGCAGAAAAATAGGAGAGTCACGCCAATTACCGTTGCAGAAGTTACGAAACCTGGATGGACGAACGGCGAAGCATATTTGAAAAATCTCTGCAGTGTTTCTTTCCATCGACAATGTAAAATATAGGAAGAGTGTTTGTGATTCAAGAATTCAAAGCTTGCCACCAAACATCACAGTAGCCTCGCTCTCTAACCAAATAAATTTTCGTAGAAAGTAGCGATTGAAGCCACATAAGGAAGTTCGAATGAAAAACAACGTAGCAACAGTTCGTGCATAATTCGCAACGCTCGATAAACCACGGTGCGCCGACTGCGAGAAATTCGTAATGAGCGATCTTCTCTCTGCTACAAACCAGTAACGACCCGTTACCGATCGCTATGATGCATAAAGCATGTTCCTATATACACTGGCATAATCTATAGAAGCACCGATAGTTGCAACAGGCTTGCCAATGCTTTAGTTTTCCTCGAACGCCCCCTATTACTACTGTATCGGTACACTTCGGAATCATTCTGGAGACCGAATTACAAGAATTAAAATCTTCTATATGCGAACCATACAAGAATCGTGTCCCCATAGAAAAACTTGGTATCTCCATCACATACCAATTAATTACACCGTTCCCGCGTTTTTCGTAATTCCCACCGAGAAAATCGACACTCGCGCGTTTAGTCGAGGCTCGAGGACACAATCACCGAAATAATTAGTCTGCGTCGTCCAGAGGATCGCGCAGGAACTTCCGGTGAGAGTGTGGAAGCTTTAGCGCACCGACCGCGACTGACAGCCATAAAGATCTCATGGAGAATTTCTATTGCTTGCTGGTACTAACCGCGTACGGAGTGGGAGATCGTTCCCGCCATTGGTCTCTGGCCCCAGTGCAGCTCTACTTATCCCCCACCCTCTTGTTTCTCAATCTTTTTTGCGCAAGTCTCGGAAAAACTACATGACGATTTTACACACTTTTCCAGCCGCATCGATTCTACGTCTATACGCTCGTGTCTGTAGACGACTGTTGCGTAAAGACGCGATTTGACGGACGAATCGACTTCCATACGAATCAGCAACAAAGCACACGCATATCGATACTTCCATTGTCTTTCGAGTAGAACTGACATTATCTACCGCAGAAGATATCCCTGACATAATTAACTGAAAATCCTCCATTCTTTAAATGTTTACAATCACGTCGAGCCACTTTATCCTTGCATTACGAGGTCCGCAGTGTAATTTAAGTTTCACAGATACAACAACCAACAACTTTTTGTAGCTTGTACAATTGCGGTGATATTTATATAAATTCTTGTAAATGATTACACCCTTCCCATCTGAAGTAACATCTACTCGCAGGTTTAAATTATGTGCTTCATCCATTGATTAGTATTCCAGGTCCTTTTGGTAAGAAATATTCAAAACAATGATTCTTCTGAAAAACTCACCTATATGTGCCTTTGCTCTGCGGACTATCGTACTCGATGCGCCGTCTTTTGTGTTCGTACTGAAGAGAACCAGCAGAATGTGAACGTGCTCGTGAGTGGCTGCGAGTGCGGTGACGCCTCCTGCTTCGTGGCATCTGAAACAAATATTAGAGTGTCGTGTTAGTATTGGAAATAAAGAATTGTAACCCTCCGCGAACCAGATGGAGTTAAATTAACCCCAGTGGTTTTTCAAACTATATAAACGTATATTTTCAAGAGATACGTAATCGGTTCGGTTTCTCGAGTAGCTGATTCTATTATAGAAAAACGACTAATGATGTATTTACAGATGGATAACGGTGGGGGTGAAATTAACCCCACCTGGTTCTGGGAGTGGACTTTTATTCACCTGGTTCAAGGAGTGACTTTTATTCACCTGGTTCGCGGAGGGTTAACGGAGCCAATTTTCCCTGCTGCTGGAATATTACACATGCAACCTGATAGTGCGAAATAGTTGCAAACCCACTAATACCATATGTCTTTTAGAAATACAGTTTACGGTTTAATAGCAAGCTATGACCGCTTAAATATCCTAAGACAATGCATCCACGAGATTCGTAATATATATGAACAATTCTTAGGGTTTAATAATGGTTTCTCTATTATCGCATCGTTATATACAACAGCACATTTGTGTATCATAATCTCTCGTACGCTATGGATATTTTCTAGACTGTTACTATACACATTTTACTGCAAGCATGTTAAACGATTAGGAACAAAAACAAAAAGGTTAAACGTATGTTCGTCGATGATATCTCAGTCTCCATTTTTTCTCAGCACTTTTAAAATGCATGAAACATTTCTAAAAGCGAAACGAAATGATTCCATCGTGACAATCTCATTATGATCGGAGTTAGTGGACGGCAAATGAAAATGATATATGAAAAAACTATATAAGTAGAACTGATGTTGTACTATCGGCGCCGCTATAAAAGATAGAAGAATCTGTGCAACGCGTCGACAGCGACGGTGCACGGCTTCGAGAGATGTTTCGGATCACAGAGCCTTTTCTATTGATGCCACATTACATGTACTTACATTGGGAAGTCGAAACAGGCTCACTTGATCCCAAATGAAATCGAAGATGGATGATATCCAGGAACGTGAAGATGATGCTTGTGGTATGACACTGTTTTTGGACAACGACGTGGACATCAGCTCAAAAAATTCTGTAAAACGTGGGCAGTCGCATCGTAAAAGCATACCAAGCACTGTGCAAGAAAACAGTCCGCTCTGTTTGGGGTTCAATCAAAAAATATGCTTATCCAGAATGTCCAAAGTGTAACGTAACCACCTCGTATAAAGGTCCAGAGGATTAACTAGTTCGAGCGAAAACGAAAACAGAAATCCCGCCAAAACGTTGATCGTAGGTTTCATAGAAATAAAGATAGACAGCGTAATTGGTTGATTACGAAAATGCTATGTGTGAAATGATCGGTGACGATAAACGATAAGAAAATGAAATGAGAATGAGGCAATCGGTGCGCGTGGGTATGCTCGCCAGCAAAATCGATGCTAAAAAGCGAGACACTCGCTTCTGAACACGTTGCGCTCGAGTATCTGGTCGAGACGTTAACAGTTTCATAGATTAGTTGGTGCGTTATGGTGCCAAATGAACGAATGTATATCGGACGATGGTAGCGAGGTGATGTGGTCGATAAAATGTACATGTAAGTAGACGAGTCGCAAAGCCGTACGCCATAAGGGAACTTTCATGAAACGGCGGCCATCTTGGAGATAGAGAAGCATCAAGTAAGTACCAGTAAAATGCAACACATGCAGAATTTCTGCCGGACATTCGAGAATAATTCGCGTTTAACTTATCGCAACAATATTGCTGGAGAGTAACTTACGTTGGAGAGATAAATCAGACTCGTTTGGTCCCGAAATGTACTTGCGAACACAAAATATTCCAAGAGCGTAACGATGTCCTACGTACAACACCACTGTTGTGTGACAACGACGTGGACATCGGATCGATGCGATTGGCGAATCACGCTCGGCTATGTTCGGACGCGATCGTGCAGCCGACCGCACGAACGTTCGCGACCGAACCCGAGCACGCACGAGCTTCGCCGATCTACCCTCAGTCAGTGTTGCCAACCCTTACGAATTTTGTCCGTAGAATTCATCAGCGGTTTTCAACCCGAAAAAAAATATTTTTCCGCGCCCCTGCATCTTATATTTTAATATAAACACGTTTTAAATAATAAAACGTGTAGATATTATGGTATGAAAATGAATGTTTTATTGAAACATTTGTAGATAAATTTGTATGAATGTATTTGTAGACAATTTGTAGGTAATAACATCTATAAATTTTTTTGATTTGTTAATACATTTGGCGCCTCCCAGGTTGAAAACCGCTGACATAGATTTCAAACGAAAATCTACGGATTTTTAGATCTTTTTTGTCTCATAATTCTTTTGCAGTCGTATCTGTCACCGCGAATATTTCTGCAGAGGAACAAAATTGTTTAAAATCACCTCACGAATCATAACCCATTGAAGGACCTGCAACATTTTTGTCGCATACTGCGTATATAGGTATACCGGGTGACTCACGAGAAACAGAACACCGATAGAGAACAACTACAAATACCTCCGAAAACTATGTTACAAATATGGTGATATTAAAAAAATGTTCCGATTGTTGTCAATGTTCTCAAGGTCGTTTGAAGGTCACTGATGACGCTTAAACTGCACCATATATTTTTAACTTCATAGTGCTGTAGCTGATTTTAAGACAAGTTCAATGATGTGGTACAATATTACCTTCAGATGACCTTGAATACTACGGAATTCTTTAATCTTCTATACGAACTTTCAAAAGATCTAAGTTGTCAACACTGACTTCCAGACACATTTCCGGCAGATACAAAAAAGTGTAACATATGTGACTCGTGCCGGCTTCAATGTTACACACAAATGCACACAGGGTTACAGGGTTGTTGAAATGCAAAAACCATTTGCTCCGTTTAAAAAACAATTATAAATGTATTACATGCAGAAGGCTATTCTGTTACATGTACGCGTAATGTAAAGCTGTATGTTTATTATTTCAAATGTGTATATACAGCTGACGCATTAACGTTTCAACTCGATTATATCAGATGAAGATTTGATAATAAAATCATTGACCGTACGTTTTACTTTAAAAAAGTTCAAAATCTAGGTTATATGGAGTGTATTTCTATAGAATAAGTAGCAGGTACGTTGCGTTTGTAATATATACGTATTACAAATTATTGTTAAGCTAAATAATGGTAAAAGAATAAAATGTTACCCTATATCGACGATTGGAATGTTGGGAACCCGATAACCTCGTTGGTTAGCGTCACAAAAAAAGATTACGGCGTAGACGTAGGAAACGATCGGAAGTATAGCACGGAACGAGACAATTACACGTGGAGCATTATTTTACAGACGGTACAGAACTCTCGTCCCTGATACGATCCACAAGAACAATTCTACTGAGCGTACGAGCCGGAGTTGCCAGCTGCCACAACGTCATACATGATTTATCACAGAAACTTTACATACCTGTCCCCAAATCAAATTACTTATTAATCGCACGACACCGCACTTGATCAGAGTTACCAGATTCCAGAGCATACTTTCCGATAAACAATAATTAATTACGGCGTTCACGAGGCTCCAAGATAAACATGCGTATTCCGAGTGAGGACAGTTGATGACCTCTGTATATTATCCTAGGTGGCACCACGCCACGCCACGCCACGAGTCCATCCAGAGAGGGTAACTACACACGGCTATATATATATATATATCGGTAAGAAGTATTTGACGGACTGGCAAGACGTTGCGTTGATAAACAACAGTAGCCGCGAAAATTAAAAGAAACCATATTTACATTCACAGATAATCTGCTTACCTGCGTGGTCGAGTTGAACGTCATCAGTTTAGTCTGCGCCGCCGGGTCGTAGCATTTCATAGTCGCGGAGCGTATCAAATCGGCTGCGAATGTCCATAATTTTTTGTACGGCTGCTGGAAAAGGTATGGTCACTCGATTACAATCGAACACGCGTTTGTTCGCACGTTATCTTTGTCGCGAGGAGTTAATCCTATACGAAAAGAAAAAAACCGACGCTGCCCTTGAAGGCTTTACGGTCATCGAAGGTGCACCGAGAGGGCTTTCGATGCTACGCAAGTTACACCCTGTGAGGTCGCGTCGATAATTCGATGTGGCCGTTATTTGCCCATGCAGAATGTCACGTGACACAACTAGACCTGCGCCACTGGCGTTGCAGGGAGGGAAATTCGGTGAGCAAAGGATTAACAGGATCAATGGCGAGATCGTGGACGAATGAATCGCATTCACAACGGTGCTGGTCGACGTACCTGCGATCCAAGGGTCAGATTATTACGCCGGCCCTTTAACACGGTAGTCAAGATCGACGTGGTTCGAACGGCATAACGATAGATCAGACACTGTACGAAACCTGCACCCATCTTATCCGGGTGGGTGCAGTTTACCGAGAGGGATTTGGTGCAAGCGTGCAGTACCGTCCGGCGCTTGCGCTGTTTCGCGATGAACTAATCGCCTTGTTCTGGTTTATTGTTGTTACTATTTGATCTCGATTAGTGAACAAAGGGTATTGTTTGTCAAAGAACAAGCGCGCGCGCGCACGTGTGTCCACGAGCCGCGCCAGTCAATAGGGCTCTAGCGCAAATGAAACGTTTTCTGTATGGATGGCGAGAGAACGTGATTCACAAATTAATTATGTAAGCTTACAAGTTGGAAACCGTCCATTGATTACAGCCGATCGCGTCTCTGTCCTTATTTCAGTCGGCGGCCACAGCAGGAGGCACACGTCGCGTGAAATTCGCGCTCCCCGTTTTCCTCGAACTTCCTGATCTCCTTAATTGACAGTGACTCTGACGTCCGACGAAAATGGGCAATCGCTGCGAGAACAATATACTGTCGCCGAATGACTATGCAGGCGTTTTCAATTTGCGCGGTATTCAGACCGCGTTTAATATTGGCCCTACACCAAGATCCAAATCTTAGCCGAAGCTTGGTCTAACGAGCAAGCTAAAAATATTAGTCGCCATTCATTGTATTGGAAATTCGAATTCGGAGGCGGAATAGATTGTTGAAGATGTAAAATCGTCAAGTTTCTAATCGTCTGGGATAATAGACCGGATATTTTGAAATATTTAAATTGTAATGTTGATTTATCATTTCTTAAGTTCGCGCGGATGGTATGCGTGAATTTTCCTGGAGATTCTCGTAGCCCCCGGTAACGCAGCGCTAATGTCAAAATTGTGGAAAAAGAACGAAGGTTAGAGAATCCATCAATAAATTAGTGCGAAATCTATTCTCTCTCCTTTTAATTAACCTTTCCTATAAATACCAAGGCTCGTACATTTCCTAAATGACCCAGCTGAGGCTATAAAAGGCACTCGCGCGAACTTCACGATCGCTGTAGAGGAACTCGGCGGAAAACACTGGAAAACTTGAGGGGACTCGAGGTATCATAACGATCATAATTTTTATAACTGCTACGTGTGATGCATAACATTCGCGGGAAGAGAACGTCTCCACATATCCTCTTTCGACATCGATTTAGTTCTAGCAAAGATAAGGACATTATCAAGATGTCTTGCTTTAGCTATCGCACAGTATAGTGGTGGTCTGGATATACATATGTGAAGACATGATTCCTTAGAAAATAGCAGCGAGTAACGAAAAAACTTTGTTTTTAATTATCTTCATTATCCGTACTAATCGGCAGAGTAGAAGGTTTGGATACTAGGACAGTTATCTAGCTGCAATGTTAGATTAAATTTTTACTGATACGTGCAATCAACGTATAAGGAAGTGAGATAAACAATCGATGAAAGAAATAATTAAAAGTGAAAAAAGTTCCGTTATCTTACATTACTCAATATGAATGTTACGCCTTTCTGTTTAAATGAAATAAAATGTTTAAACATTAAAATAAATGTAGTCGATACAAAAAATATAGATTTTCTTTTCTCTTCTACGAGATTTTTGGGGATGAAGACGTTTTAATCGCTGTAACTGCAAAGGAAATGATATGGCAAGGGATTAAGGAGTACATACACAAAAGAAAATATATAAAAATCTACACGAAAAAATCAAGACTGTGCGCAAGTCGCTGGAGCGCGAGCGCTAAACGGATGCGCGTCACAATAGCGTTTTCTGGGGGTAGATCGTCGACTGGGACCGCGGGTGTTCCTCGGGTATTCGTGCGGCGCGTTCTCCCTGGCAATGAAAAGGATCGATGCGGTTTCCGTGGTAACGGTACCGTCAGAGAGGTCGGAATCACGGATGGTGGTGGACGGAGGAGCCATCCAGTGCGAAACTGATGCAGTAGCAGCGTCGCCGTCGCCGTTGCCATCGTCGCGAGAGAGAGCCGGGACACATTGGTTTTCGAAAGCGCCTTGCCATTATCCCGCGTGTGACCGTGCTTCGAACACCCCTCTAGAACCGTTTAGGATTGCACGACGTCGCTACGAATCTGCGAGCAAAATGCGGAGGCGTCAGATTCTCCGCTCCAGGACACCAGTAACAAGGATTCGTTCGACAGCCAGGACATCAAGAATGGCAGGATGCCCGAGCATCTCTCGTGCCAACAAGAGAAACGGACCGTTTCTCTCTTACGACAATGGAACGACATGCCAAAACACCTGCAGTTCAACCCCCACATCCGTACCGGATACAGGCCGCTTATGACCGTCAGACAGTGTCTCGGCAGCCTCTTTTATATCCACAATGAGACCGTCAATATCATGACCCACGGTGAGTCTATATTTACCGCAGAGATCGCGATACTACATGATTAGACAGCGGGTCTTTATGCAAAATAAAAGTGTTCCGCATTGATTGTGGGCAGCAGGAGTAACATAAAAATTGATTTCATCCCTTAATGATTTTGTTGTGTGCATGAAGGACAACGTTACAACATTCTCAAATTTTTTAAATCTTTGTTTTATATTTCACCCAGCCGCAATTTCTTCATAAATGCATAAAGATCCGCAGTCTAATGATGCTGTAAACTGTATTTATTATAAACGATCTAGTAGCAACACAGTTCCTCCGTCTCTAAGTTTGTAGAGATCCTCGGTAACTTAGAATGCCTGTACATACAGTAATATGTATAGTCTCCCTCACTCAGCCTGCAGTATAGTTGAAGAGCGATCAGTTGGTCTTTCAAGGTCACCGAGGGGTGTCCCCACTCTACCCTTTGTCTCTCGAGCAGACAGACTGCAATAGTGTGTGCTAGTCGCATCTGATGAGGTCCAGGAACTTGGCCTTGCGCTCGCTCACGAGTTTGATTCAATGGTGGCAGATCAATGATTTCCAGGACTGCTGCATTATAGTCGAATCAACGGTAGATTAATTATGAATAGACTGCGGATCTTTATGAACTTATGAAGAAATTGGTCGAGTGAAATATAAAACAGTAAAGGATCCGACAAATTTAATAATATCATAATGTTGTTTTTAATGTAAACAAATCATTAAGTGATGAAATAAATATTTATTTTATTCCTGTTTCGTACAATTAATGTAGAACATTTTTATTTTGCATGAAGATCCGCAGTCTAATTATGAGTAAATTTATCATTTATATGAATTCAAGGTTTTACGAGTAACAGAATTATGATGCATTTCGAAATAGGTGTATATATCTTGGCTAGTACACCGACTTCGAGTGCACTATGCAATAAATTATTGTTAACGAGCCGGTCAGTCGATTTTCCATAAATCACTGAAATTACGATCGCGATACACTTTTTAAACGCACGGAAGTATTAACATTGTCGAGGAATGACATAAATCGTAACGCGCATCGATAGCGGCCACTGCCGCACTACCTAATCTTCTTGCAGTCTTCCCTGACGCTATTGAGAGAGACAAAGAGGTGTGAGGTCTGATTGAATTAACAGGAAAAATGGATTACCCTTGAGTTTCAAGGTGAACTATGCAGAAAACCATCATATTCCTATCAGCGTGTTCTAGGATGATTAAAAATCGATATCCGAAGCCGTATGAAATCCGTTGTAGATTTATTCGTGGCATCGATATACTACAAGCTATATCGCAGATCCTCTAAATTTTCATCGAACAGATGATAAACTATTTACCAAAGTAATTTCGAAAATATTGCATTATGTTAAAAAGAATTACCGAGCTGTGCTTACCTATCATAAAACTGTGTCATACGTTTGTTCAATGAATTATTTATTTGCCACGGAGCGCTCCTCATTTATTCATACATCGTTCGATTTGACGTGAACAAATTCTATGACTAACCAACGGGGAGGGCAAACATATTTCTATCGATCCATGTGCGTTTGAAAGAATAATAAACTCTTATTAGGTCAAAGCTTGCAGTCGTATGTAAATAATGAAACCAATTACGCTACTTGTTTTTAGTTGAGTGCTCTCAGTATTCATTCAAATCGGAAAAACGAACGGTTTCATCCTTGTGATGTGTTAATCCATATAGGGACGGCCGTAGCTAACAGCAATAAATTGCTACTGTATACGAAGGCAGCAATAGGATGATCGTTCTCTCAATATGCACCAAGTGATACTGAGCACCTTCGTTGTAAAATAAATTATGGTCGTTCGGATCTACAGTGAGTGTACAAACTGTTCGTACACTTTTTAATAGCATTAATATCTTTTTGAGACGTCAGAAGGATTAGTTTACTAACTAATGTGTAAATAATTTCTGTTTTAAATTGTTACTGGTCGCAGTCGTGAAGGAAAAGTAAGGGTCACGATGTTTTAATTTTTTATCTGTACCTGCAATGACCTTGACCACGAATTTAAAGGTCATTGAACTCGGAGAGGGGGTGGCCCATCGACAAGTACACCATCCGTTGTTATACATAAGAATATTAATCCTACATTATAAAATATTAGGTGGTCAGGAAAATCATGACGGATTGGCCAATACATTATTGATTGAAAATTACCCAAGAATACGTCATGGCAACCTAATATTACAAAATACATTTAAAATAGAAATAGAGAAACAGAAATTTAGACTGACGCGAACCGTTTATGTTACAGGATTCGCCATCTTGTACATGCTAGTGACAATACCACAACTTCTTCCATGGAGCACCCAAGGTGACTTCGGAGAAATTTTATCATGGTGTCACCTGATCGGTGCTGTTAGTCCGTGGATCGGTTCTTTCGTCTATCACCTCTTTATGAACTTAAATTATGACGAAGTCTTCTATAGAAAGCTGCTGAAACTAGATATGATTGGCATCTGGCTATGCCAAAGTTTCGGTAACTCTTAACAACCATAGAAATCGATTTATCGATGGTGATCGAAAGGTAATAAACATTTCGAATTTTCCAGGAGCGATGCCTATGATGGCAGCGACGGTACACTGTCTGCCAGAGAGTTACTGGTACTTCTGTATCTTTATTTATTGCTTCCTTTGCATCTGGGGTCTCCTTATGGCAAGTTTCGTCAAAAATTCTCTCTCTCTCTCTCTCTCTCTCTCGGATTCATGTCCTCCTTTCCTGGATTGCAAATGTGGGGTTTTTTTCAGTAGTAAAAGCGGGCAACTGGCGGCCCGCGGGCCGCTTCTCTCCCCTCTTCTCGATGCCTACCTGCGCCCGCACCATTCAGACTTATCAGACTTATGAAAGAAACAGTGTGCGGTTTGCGGACCAGCTCTCCAACTCGGAGAACCGGCAAACCCGGTGGGGTCGCGCAGCAACGGCGGGAAAGAAGTTGCCCGGCTTTGATCTAGAATCTAGACCGCTGTCTCCCTCAAAAGTCCTACTTTTACGTTTAGGAGGCGTGATTTCCATTATTCGAGAATAATTATAGATTTATTAGAATAATGCAAATTATACGCCTCACAAACGTAAAAATAGGACTATTGAGGCGATTGCGGCCTCGATTGATCTTTTATCTAGCGCTTTTGACTACTGAAAACCTCCAGCTTTGGTGCATCCCGCACCCTTGCGATCCTGGAAAGGGGAACACCCCCTCAACTGTAATTGCTTAATTTACTTGCTCTGCAGGCAATGAATGCGCTTTCTCCGTGGGAGAGAAGATTATGTTTCGCACCTCCTTTCCTCATGAGAATGCTGCTAATGGTCCTACGCTGTTTTGGAATTGGCGGAGGAAATCCGGACGCGTTGCTGCATGTTATACTACAGGTGAGGAAAAAGCAGTTGCAATTTCAAAAATTCAAATTCTGGAGAAACGTGTTCCTCGAGAAACGATTGAATTACTTTTCAGGATATGATAGCGGTGGTAGGAGCTACGGTCGGAGCGATGCGTATTCCTGAGAAATGGGTTCCTGGCAAGTTGGATCTGGTGTTAAATTCACACAACCTGATGCACGTGTTGGTTGTTTTGGCGGTGTGCTCGATGCACGCCGCAACCATGCAGGATCTCGCTTGGATGTCGGACGAGAACGCGTGCAACGGGACAAGCCTGGTCTCGCCTAAGCACGATGAACTGTGATTGAATCGTGAATATCATTTCACTGCAGTCTGTGATAAATACGAGCCTAACACGACCACCGGCGACTACTCGCGTGTCAGGTGTCTCCGCGATCGACGACCACAGAAAGAAAGATGATTTATTACGGAGGAAGATGATGAGAGAACGGTCTTTTTATGTACAAACACGAACTTGTACAATGAACGAGAAGAGATAATGTACATACCACGTACCAAATTTTCATACCGTGTACACGAGAACACTCGTGCGTCTTCTACGATACGTGGAACAGTCCAAGTACAACCGTTAGTACAAAAATTGAACGTGTCATATCGAGGATTAATTACAAATCAACGTATCCCGATTGAAATTCAAGTGATAATTACAGAGAAATCTATCAGAGAGAGAGAGAGAGAGAGAGAGAGAGAGCGTTGGATTGGAAGCAATGACAAAGAGAAAGAGATATATTATATACATATAAGTAACGAACGAATAAGCACATCAAAAATACGTTTATTATCGTAATTATAATAGACATTCACAGCAATGTACACGATGTGTTCCCGAGCAATCATTCTCTCGATCCAGTAAATCGCTTCACAATGTCAGTATTATATTTAGACGAATAAAACTGTTCCAAACGACTCATTTCTCAAATTTCTTTTCATTCCGTGTCGTATAATTATCCGTACCTACACTTCGTGACTCGTGTAGAGCGCTGCCAGGAATTTATATTATATTAGAACGATATCAGTGGATCGACCACAGTTTCGATAGATGTTCTACGATTGCCAAATAAGGAGTATAGATTTGATTAATATATCGTGCTCATATTTTTGGTTCTTCTTGTTTTTGACCAAACGTATATATATATATAGATCTACGTAGAACTCTATTAGAAATTAATTAACAAAAATAGCAGAGCTGCAAGAAGTGAAGTCTGTTACTGTCTTATCATCGATAGAAACAATCAGAAAGACATTGCGTCTATGTGTACCTTCGATTGTTTATATTCTTGCGGTTCTGATTGTTTGAACAAAGTCGCATGCTCCATAGTAGTTCAAATCGACATTAAATATTATTAATAAACCTGCAGCGTGAAAATCGTAAACAGTCACCTTTAGTTCTATGGACAATGAATAATTATTCTAAATAAATCTGAAATCCAAGCACCCGTCCCGAAAGCACGTAAGGCACATAAGAAGTGCGTAACAAAATAAATATATTGCATTCGGTACTTCTCTAATAACGCTTGCATTAGAACTGTAATGTAAAGATTGTACACGAGCGAATAAAAATTATTTCAAATATACAGGAACACATAACGAAAAATAAATATTTTCCCGTTTCAGTTTTTATTCTAAATTTAAATCTTTGCTCTGATATTGTACTCTTCCCGTAATTAATAAGCTTTGCATTCGGTTACGGTTACATTATTGCAGAGGAGCTTCACTCTCTTGAGTGTAGCTCTTGACCCTGCTAAATTTAAGAGGAGGATATCGTCCAGCAATAGCACATTTCAAGCTCATTCGTGCTTCGTGTTCGTTCCCGTATCTCGTAACTATAGTATAACCCAACCATTTCAACAGAGAATTAGTCCGTTTATAATGATCTTTAATTTCAAATTCCTAGAAAAAAGTACGATCAAGTATTTGCTGTATAATTCAAGACGGTATCATAAAATTAATTAAACACTTACAATATGGAACGTTTGTTCATGCGTAGGCTCTCTTTTCTTTTTCCTGGTGACTGCAACTGACTTCGTCTCTTGTTTCTTAAGTACTACGGTAACGAAATTATCGTGTAATCGATAATGGCCAATCAGAACCGACGGATTTCGCGGTATGCGACTTTTCATAGCGTTCACGCAGGCTTGTGCTTCGTCGGTTGAAGTTAGCATTAGCACTTTGCCCTCGGGGAAAAATCTGTTCAAAAAACGAAATATAAGAATCAAGGATACAAGAAATTATGTCGATACGTACCTTAGGTACCTGAAGTATTCCACCAGCTGCCAAGGCCTGTAAAACCGATCTTGGAAACTGTTTTCGCCGTGTCGAATGTAACTGGTCTTGCTGATGTAACATCCGTTGTATCTTAGTCTAGGCCGCAGCAAATACATTTCTCTCCAACACTGGTATTCTGGAGCATAAGTTCCGCAATTCACACCCCATGCTCTATAAAATTAATTAATAGCATAAATGATCGATACTTCGCTGTCTACAACGATTATAGTTTACCTGATACAGGCGAGCCTCCAAATCTCAGAGTCCCTAGCGGATATGTAAAATCCACGGCACACTCTGGAGAACATTTCTAGGGACCTCATGTCAAGCTCGGAAGACACGACCCATCTCAAAATATAAAGCACTATCTCCATAGGCAAAGCCGAAATGTGTGTTGTCTAAGGCAAGAGATCAGCATCAATAACACAGCCAAAACAGCAATACCATTTCGAATGCGGTTCACTAGATACAAGCAGTAAATACTAACGTGTTGCTCAAACTTAGGAAAACAAACACATTTATTCGAGTTTACAATTTTGCATAGCTTAAAAAACAGATCACTTTCCTCGTCCTCTTCATCATTATGGTTCTCGTCGTTATTATCGACACTGCCTGTATCGTTATCCAAAGTCTCCAGGTTGTCATTGATGGGTATCATTTTCGTGGATTCGTATAAACGAAATTCAATATCAGGAACCAATTGTACGGCTCGTTTGTAAAACTGAATGGCCTCGTAAAATTTTCTACTCTTTTCGTACTCTATGCCTATCAGAAACAAATTTTTCGCCTGGAAAGTACAGAATGCTCTGTTACAATGTTCCATGTTTACATTGCTGCTATATACAAGGTCTGTCCAAAAAGTAATGCGATCAAAGAACACAATTAGCGTGGCTTTTTTCATCTTCCACCTCCTTCTGATTCTCCTTAAACATTTTGCGCCATTGCAAAACTTAAGATTTTATTATGGAAAAAATGTAAGTCCTGAATTTACTAAGTAGCAGACAAATATATCTCAGTTTTTTAACAAGCTTGACCGAACAAGAGCTGGGAAATGTACAAGTTTTTGCATGTTTACAGCTGAGACTTACTTAGCTGATACTTTCCAGACAGACCATGTATACATACCTTGTCCTCGATGGTTTGCTCGTTGAAATCGACATTGATCTCAACCGATTTGGAGGAGGAAGCTTTGGAAGAGTCTCGTTTCGGCGATAGAACCAGTTCCCGCTGCCATTGTTCCCGGAAAGTTGTAAGTGCATCTTCAATGTTCGTCTCCGAGAGAGACGACCCTTCCTGATCCTCTCCGTCGTCATCCGATTTACCAGACTGACCGGTTTGACTCTGTTGTTGCGGTGATAAATAACGGGATAAAACAATTTAATCAGACTACAAACAATTTAATCAGTAGACTGCGGATTTGATGCATTTATGATAAACATGTGCATAGAACAAATGCAAAATAGACTTGAAAAACTTTACAGCCTTTACAGACTTTAAAAATTCTGTTCCATTGTTTTCATACGATTTCAGTTATTAAAAAAAAAGTTAATTTGTCTATGTACTTTCTGTGCCTTGAAATTACTTACAAACAATTTTTATTTTGCATAAAAATACGCAGTCTATTAATTAGAATGGAAGAAAATTTGGGGTCGCAAACGATTTAGTTTGTTATGATCAGAAGATTCATTGAAACGATGACGTATGTATCATTCTCGGTGGAGGTTATGTTGACATAACAAGAGATTTATTCGGTAACAATAGGACGACAGTCATTGGTTTTTCACGACACACGTACCATTCTTGATCCTGATTCAACTTTTATGGTACGATTTCTTCAGCGCTTGTACTCTCGGTCGGAAAAACGTACGACACAACGGAAGTGCAACTTCGCCAACAGAACCGCCGCCATGATTTTCGCCCGTTTGTTCTGCGTTCTGCGATTCAATCGCAGATCGTACTGCACGTTATAGATTGCGTATAAATATGTATATATCGTCAGCTGACGCAACTATTCCAAATTCGATGTGTTTTCGTAAGTTCGACAATGTGTCATTAATATTCTAAACATATTTAAATGCGCTTTTTTCCGCTGCTAAATAGATACTTGGAAGTAAGTATTTAGTTTAGAACTTGTGTCTTGTGTTTCGATGATGTTGCGTCAGTGAACTGATAAGCGGCATGCTTATTCATTTTAAAGAACCCTCGTATTGAATGCTTCGGTAGCGCAGATGGCAGCGCGTAAGTCTCATAATCTTAAGGTCGTGAGTTCGATCCTCACCCGGAGCAATTTCTTTTTTTTCATTATTACAGCGGTAACAAATCATTAACCGTGTACTCTAATTTTTCTTTTCTTATTGAGAAAAGCTCGTAAGAGATTTATTACTACATTTGGAACAAACAAAACCAAAATACACGAGCAGGAAACCTGTACAAACTGAAAATAAGGGTTCTTGCTTTTTCAACCTCTTGGCTGTATCATTTTCTTTACGAAAAGAACATTATTTATAGTAAAATTTCACTGTCACGATCCAGCCCACTGTAGCGCTAGATTTAGCTAGATTGAGATTCCTTCCACACTTCCACCGTAGAAGTTCCACGACGCTGTTCCCCCACTCTTGTGTCCGAAGCACGGTACGTTTCGGCTTTTCACGCATGGGTCAAAAATGTCAAAATGTCCCATCCCGAGTAGATTTCAGCTGATTTCGAAATTTGGAAAAATTTTATAGCAAACGGTTTCGGTAACGAATCTTGCCTTCTCTAGGAGTGGACGAGACTGATAGAGCTCGAAGAATGCGTAGTATCCGAGTCTGTACGTGTCGTACTGTTGCGTATCTAAAATTTGGTATCTATGTTTATTAATATTGCACTGATAAAGATAGTTGTAAATATACAACATAATGACATCAAATAAAAAAATATAATTTGAACATATAGTCATAACATTGCATACACAACTCGTTAGCCATTTGTATTTGATCGTTTTCGTGGATGTAGTTCCAACATTTATCGTTCGTCAGCGTAGAGGGCATAAGAAAACTATATTGTTATTGTGTGAGACGCGAAACCCCATATGGTGATTAGTCTGTGAGTTTATACAACACTTATATGTACCTCGTCTGTGATGAAACGTTGATACACCGTTCGTTGATACAAAACGTTCGATCAACTTAAAAATAAACAATGGCGAAAATAAAAATGTTATTTGATTCAACAGTGGACGACGATGTTCCAGTTTCAATCAGCTTTATCGTAACGTTGTACCAAAATGAAAAAAAGATGTCCGATATGAAACCTTCTCAAACTAGAAATACGAAAAACGGCGTAGACTGCGTGGACCCCGGAACAAGTTTGTCGTTTGTATTTGGAAATCAACAAACAGAAGCGAAATTCCTCGGCTGGTTTCTTCCACGGCATGTCGGTCCCATATACACGTGCATCAACATCGTGGACCCCTCCTCTTTCACAAAACTATCACTGGCCGAAGATCATCTTCCTGAGTAAAAGCCGCGTGCTAACCGAGCGTGGGCACAGACAGCATCATGAGCTTGGTGAGTACGAAACTACTCATTCACTGTACTTCTTCTACGATAAGTTTCTCTATTTTCACTATCGTCTCGGGTTTCTCCTGTATTATCTCCGTACACGTTCGCTAACAGCGAGAGATGCATCGCGGCGTGCTTGTGACAGTGAAACAAATCATGCATTTAACGCCAAGTGAAAAGTGTCGCTCGCCGATTCTCTAACTACCAAAGTGCTGAAAAATTACCGGACAATCGTTACCAAAATTTTTCCTTATCAAGGGAACGTATCTCCAAATTCCTTAGAAACGTTTCCCTAGTTAATTAGTCCGATAATTGTTTAAACAGTGAATCAAAGTTTCGAACATTCCCGAAGTCTAAGTTCACGAACACGTTCCCGTAGGAAGAAGCGAAAATATATTACAGTCGGTGCGACAGCAATCGAAAGTTAGTTGCACCGTGCGACTCAATGCTGGAAAAATTCAGATTTCTATCCAGAAGAAGTTCCCGATGAGCCTTCTGTGCAGGCAAGACTTTCTTCTCCCGTATTTGTGTGTTCTGCGGATCAGATATTTCCGTGTGTGCATTCACGCTGCACTTCCTGCAGTGTTTAATTCACAGCCTTGAACTCTGCGGCGCGGCGCGGCGTCGCGTCGCGTCGCCTTGCTCGAAATCGAACAATCAGCTCGATCTTTATAGGTCGGCGTACACTCTGCCTAAATCAGAAGTTTCGAATTAGATTTCCATCGAGATTATATCGTGCTGCAAGTTTTCTCCCGTTTCGCAACTAATTGCAAAACTTTCGACGACAATCGTTTAGCTCCTTTTTTGGAATTATTCCACGAACAAGATCATTTCTTCGCTTCATTCGCACGGTGTCAATAATTAACGATCCATAGCGGTTTACTGTGTCCTTTACTGTGTCCAGAATTATTTCATTCCACAAGGAAATTCTTGTTCCCTTTAACACACTGACCGTTTCATTAAGAAGCTCGAGAAGTTTCTTTTAAATATTAACGCTGTGGAAGAACTTGTTAAATATCTAAATAATTGACTGGATTACGAACGAAATTCTTTAACAAATTCCCGAATGCTGATCATCGATTTTAGAAGGATCGATTTCAGTTATTAGTTATAATTGTACAACTTTTTACGACAAACGTTCAGCTACTTTTCCAAATTCCGTGGACGAGGAATTTCTTGCTCCCTTTAATTCCCGCGGTGTTAACACATTATCGGAAGCCTATTAACAGACTTTTTAATTAAGAAGAAGCTCGAGAATATTCTTTTAATCGACTTCAGGAGGACTATTAGAAATACCAGCACCTTCTTCAAAATCATTTCATTCCGTGGTCAAGGAAATTCTTGCTTCCCTTGATCCGCACGGTGTTAATAATAATTAACGGCGGACGGCAGTTCCCTTTACAGTGTCCCTCGATTCCTTATTGCTCCTAGTTTCACTGCTCGACGACGGTCATCTTTTTATCATTAAAAACTTTCTTTCGGCCATCACGCTGCGTTCTTCCTCTAACACGGGTCTTCCGTTTTCGCCGTGCCGTTTCCACCGGCTATCGAGGTCTAGAAGCCTCGATTCTCTAACAGCTGAGAAAATGTAGGTTTGCGTTATAGCGCAGCGTGGCGGTTAGCGTTCCTTGTCGTTCATTAATTTACCTTGGAAAGAGGGAGTTGTTCACGCGACCATCAAACGAATTCCTCGAGAGCATCACGCGCGTCCCTCGGATTTCATCAACCCATTTGTTATGTGGCGCGAGCAGCAATTAGCCGAACGGTTTTTAATTGAAACCCAAACCTGTTTCGTACGCGAGTTATTGACTGGCCATTATCACTCGAGACTCGCCCAAATCTTGGAAAAAAGATTGTTCCCAGGACCATTCCCAGCTTTCGCCAAGTTAATGGACCGCGTCGTACGGTTACTATTAATTTAGACGTGTAACACATATCACCGGTTGGAAATTTAATACACATCGCGGTCGAGGTTGCGGTTTTACCTCGAACGCCTGCAATGTTCGCGGGCTCGTCGTTTTTACGCAGAAAAGCTGCTTCATTAACCGCTAACCCCCCTCTCTCTCTCTCCCTATTTTTCACTGTCTCTTGGAAATCAGTCTCGCGGTATGAAAATGAAATCAGCTCTGCCGTGAAGAGTATGCATTTCACGATAAACGCGAGCGAAACGATTTTTCCGAAAGTACAGTCTCGTTTTCACTTGCGAACCCGCCGATCGAGACAGGCGTTATCGTTTGAAGTATCGAGTATATACAATTTATAACTTGATGGAAACCATGTTCAGTTTGTTAATTAATATTATAGCGGACGATGGAATATTTAGAAAACTGACGGGACCGTTTTATATCGAAGAAAGTATTTACTCGATCATTACGACAGCATAATTACCGAAGTATGTTCGTCGAACTGTTTCTCACGTGCGCTTAATGAATAAAGCGCTCGGTGAAATTGAAAACTGAAATCACTTTCTTCGGTTGAGATTTTCCAAGATGGATTAGCATAAAGAAAAGTAGATCCGACGGCAGTCGACTGTATTTAAAAGTATAATGGCAACTCGAAATCGTCCGAAAGATGGGCTCATCCTCGAATCTTTCCTATAACGTAGTCCTCGAACAGATGTGTCGTCGTATGATATCGGTGTCCCTCGTATAACCGCAGGTATGCGCGAGAAAGTAATTACCAAACAATTTATGACGAGACTTGGAATTGGGTGTGGATACGCGAAGTGTCTCTCCTATGCTGATGAGTTCGTTGAACCGAAAGCAGGTGGCATCTTTTTCGATGGTCGAAGAAGAAAGTTCTTGTCCGTGTTCGGCGATGACGTATCGGACAATCTCAAAGAAAGATCAGCCGACACCGATTGGGTCTAGTCTTATTCGGTAGGCGTTGCAGAACAATCAAGAGCGACGACGAATAAAGAGAAACACGGACGCGATAAGCAAAATTAATCTGCAGGGAGACTTGCCTTCTTTGGTCTCGACATGTTTATTTCTGAGGAGTTTAAAAGAGGCGCAGCAGTGTATTTCTCAATATAAATCCCGGTAAAAATTAGAGATCTCTATCCGGAGCAACTACTGTTGCTGATACGCTTAAATATTTTCTTGCCGGTTTTACGATTCTCAGATGTTTAACTTTCCGCGTGTTTCGTTTGCAGTTGCAGGCTCCGAAATTTAGTTTGTTATTCAATTGTATATATTATAAATAGACTGCGGATGTTTATGCAATTTTCAATTTTTCTAGACGAATTTCAAAAAAATGGAATAGAATACAATCTTATTTCCAGTGGTAGTAGCCTTTGCAGATTTCAACCAAATAAAAATTGTATTAAATTCTGTCAGAAGCCATAAATGCATAAAAATCAGCAGTCTAATTGTATAAACTATTAAAACGATTGAAGCGTTGAATATTTCTCGATGCTGCTTGTGGAGTTGAGTTTCAATCCCGGTCAGATCAATTTGTCTCGAACCGATTTTTCATTTGGTATTGTTGTGTAGTACGTTCCGTGATGTTTCTCACGGGCGATTTTCTTCGATCACTTTCCATCGATCTGTCGATGGACCGAATCGATCACGAAGACCTCCTTAAGTTATATAGCTTATCCAATAAATTGTTCCGATTGAGGACGTTCCTCCGACGTTCCTACAAAGCTGTCATCCACGACTTTCACTCGTCGCCCGCGATACGACGCGTAGCATCGTACGTTGCAATTTAATTGCATTCGGTTCGATCTTGCTCATCTTCCCGGGGATTCTATCGACTCGTTGGCTACTATGCATTATTCAACGCCAAGGACTCGTTGTATAATCGCCGCGTACTTGGTGACACTGTCAAAACGCGCTTTCACGCGTCTCCGTTTCCGCGTTTCTGTCTGGACCTGTTTGTCATGTAAAGTATGTATCCGGTCACGAGAAACAATCCTCGAAACCGTCGATTATGAAATTGCCTCTCTGAATCACCGTGTTTCGCATGGGAAACCATTTTTTATTCCAGCTTCGAAGGATACCGTGCGATCTGCCTGTTCTTGTTATAAGTGGGTCCAACTCTGGATCGCTAGACTGGAATCTAATTGGGCTGATTGAGATCGTCTCGGGCTCATTTCAGAGCCTAATTAAGGGAAAAGAGCATTGCGTCGCGATGTTGACATAGCGCAAGGTGTTTCCATTTAAATAAAACAGTCCCACTTTAATGCGCATTCCCGTCCATAAGTCGCCGGATTCTTATTCAAATTTGAAAAATCAATAGAAGATCAAAATCAATGTCTATCTATCTGTCTACAGTATTTTATCGATAAATGTCCCAAATGTCTGGCCGACAATTGTCCCAGAACTATCCCCACTCCTGCGGGTTTACCCCCTTGAGGGGCCAAGAAGCTCGAGAGGCCTCGGTCGCCGAGGACTATGACATCATGCGGCTCGGATATATCGGTGAGACCACACTAATCCAATGACAAAACTTCTATATTTTTCATTATTTTTTTTATGAAACTTTCACCAACACATCCGTGGCATTTTTCCAATGAAAATTATGCCAAATATGATATAATTCCGATAATATAAAAGTTTCGAACACACGGAGGAATTCCTTACATGTAAGAATATAAGAAGAACCGAATTGTCTTTAGAACGACCAAGGAAGATTTACTTGTCAAAAAACTGACGAGCAGCATGTTTTACGATAATCCCGCAAGTGATTGTAAACTTTCGGCCGGTGGTGTACACTTTGTCGAGTACTTTTCTTATTACCTTGTCGAGTAATGTTGTTATCGCCTCGTTGAGTGCGCGTTTAATGGAGAATTGCGGTACATACCTATAGCTCACTTGACGCTAGCCGAATCTAGGACTAGCACGTGACAAATCTGGTATCGGGCTCGATCGTCTCGTCGGACCCGGCGACGAAGGCATAGCAAGTTCAGGAGCGTGCACATCCTCGACATACTACCGAGTGAAAGTACCGCCTTCAGCCTGCGGCGTCTTCTCTTCTCCACATCGTCCAGCTTCTGCCGTGCGAACACCGACACGGTCTCTCTCACGGTGTTTTGTATCGAATCGTAGTAACTGCTCATTAACTTCTCGAACCGTCGGCAATCTTAATTCCATGAACCGCGGAGGAGATCACCGAGCCCCTCACGAATTCCTCGGCTCGTTGCACGTACGATGCCTCCAATTATCGCACACCTGACTATTATCCCGGGCACATGCTCGAAAATATTCGATTCAAAGTCGCGATCTTGCGATTATTCTTCGAAATTATAGGTCAACGGACCGAGGAAGCTGACTCGAAAAAGACCGCGGAGCATTTTCCGTAAAGGTCTAAGAGCATTCATTGAACAGATTGAATCATTGAAGATCATTAGAACAGTTGACGAAGGTTGCAGGTTGCACACATTGTGACTGCAAATGCAACAAATACTGTTACGATACTATAGAAATGATGAAACCTTGAATCTCAACATCCAGACATTTGTGGACCCACTTTCTCATCCTGCAGGACTGAATGAAAATTATTCTAACGGGTTCCAAAAACCAGTTTCCTGCACTGTTCCGTCAACACGAAACGTAAACTCAGCAACACCGTCCAGGTCTTTGATAAATACGGCGTTGGGCACTTTTTCGTACAAATTGAACGCACGCAATGATTCACGATTTTTAACCGATTGTGGGAGATTTTCGGTGGGAACGAAGTGTCGTGAGGTTCCTATAGAAAATACTGACGTTAAGTGGAGCTTATCTGGTTCACTCTGATTATTGCGCGATAATTACTCCAATTGGTCAGCGGATCGCTCGTCGCCGCGCGTTTAATTAGCGCAGATTACTCGTTAACAACGCATTAATGGAATGAAGATCTTGTCGCGCCGTGATGTAACCACGACATTCTCGTCTTCGAAGAGTAGAACGATCGAGATAGCGATTTCGGTGTCAAGAATATCAGATTCCGGAAGCGCATTATTTTCGTCGTCCGCCGCTCCATTAAAACCATGGCGGTTAGTTAACCGGTCGTTTCTTTCGTGTAGATCGGCCGGCTGTATCGTTAAGCTAGAGAGAAGCGCATGAAATTTAGCTGGAATCGTGATAATAAGTATAGAACGATTTCACTGTGGGGATCGTACGCTCGCACTTTCATCCTCGAAGAATGGAAACCGCGGATCGCCTATAGAAATTATCTGTCGTTCCTTCTGCACGTTGTAACATAACTAAACGAGATTGTTCCGTGAGGGAACTAGAACAAATGATTTCGATGAAAATGGAAAATCGTTATCTCGGCTTTGCGTTTCGGTGGCACTGTACATACACATCTCAACGTGCCAGAATAGAAATCCGAGAACTGACTATGAAACTGTGTTTCACTGCTCCGCAAGGATATAATTTGATTTTTCGCTACCTGGTAATTTGGCAACGTTCGTTTCTCGCTAACACCTAGGCTCCCCATTTGCATTAGCCTATGGATGACGGTCCATTAATTTTTTCACCTGTCATTGTTATTTTCTAATCGAAGAGGTGCGACGCTCGACGCGGAGAAATTCTCACCGGATCCATTTACATGCTGGAAAACGGCGCGCGGCGGGCCCCGAGAATTGTCTTCGGGAAAAACGGCCCGTAGAAAGCCGATTGTCAATGAAGACGTCAGTCACGTAGCATCGTAAAACAACCGGAGGAGTTTCTCATTAAGCTTCGTTCCTTGGATTCTCAAACAATTTTTTACTCGAACACACTTCCGTAAAGCCCGCCTCCTTATAAGCGCAACGTAGACAACCGGAGGTGGGCATTATTTGGCGAAACAAATTTCGAAAATAGAATATTTCTATTTTAACAATCTGACCCTCAAAATAAAATGTATTTCTGTTTCAACAATTTGATCCCCAAAATAAAATGTATCTATTTTAGCAATCAGAAATGTAATCAAATATTTTACTTTTTGCATTGTTATAATACTCTGAGAAACCGCATAAACATACAGTCTATCTTATCGTTAAGAAACGATTTACACCCATAAATGTATAGAATTCGAACCATTATTTTCAGCAATAATATTTAAAATTGAAAATAAAAACAGAATACAAATGCTTTCAATATTCTTCAAATAAAATACTATTTCCAAAAAAATTACTGCCTCATAGAAGTTATTTTATTTTCAAAAATTACTGCATCACATCAAATATTTTATTTTCAAAGTTGTACACATACTTTAAAATAAATAGGATCATTCACTATTTAGCTCTGTAGACAACTATATTCGCAATTCGAGAACGTCTTTATTTATCCACGTTGCTCCATTTTCGACCATTCAATTAGATGGACATTCTTTAATTTCAACATTTTATAATACAATTTTAAAAAAAATCATTGTACACATTCTTTATAAATGATTATCTTCGCAAACATTGTCAATCGTCCAGAATGTTTAATTGCAGCGTCGCTCGTTCGAACGAATTTCACCGCGAGTTCGTCGATGTTTTAATAGAAACAATACGATCCGCGAAATTGGTTAGCGACCTAATGCGAGCGTGATTCAATTAATTACATCTCAGACTAATTAGATTCCGTTTTTTTCTATCCGCTCGATCTCATTGAATTACATTCAACGTGAAACTGGAGAACAACGAGCACGATCTCCGATCGCCGTTTCAATTAGAAATTCAGATTTTTCTTATGCTCGTGACCGAATTTCTTTTTCGAGCGTTCCGTAGCATTTCTGATTTCATCGTAACAGACGTAACCGAGCGAGAACACGTGTCGGCTGATCGGTCAGCCAATACGGATCTCCGAAAGTGCAAACGAGCCGAATCGTCTTGACACACTCGTGGCTTGTTTTTTCGGTGTCCTCTGAATACGTTAATGAGATGCTGGACCAAAGGAGACTGAAAGACGTTCGCACGATTATTCGGCGGTTTAGAAAGTTCCTGATGATGTATAGTCATTATGCTAGGCGGGCATCGTCCCACCATTTTCGACCACGGAAGCACGCCGAAACTGTGCGACCATCGAAGGAGGTATTCGATGCTTAATGGCTCTTCTGTAATCGTTAATACCAGTGGTTTCCAACCTGGGAGGCGCCAACATTTTTTAATAAAAAAATTAACCCTTTATTTTAACTCGAAACTTAAACATTCGTTCGACCTAGGATATTTCCATTCTCCATGATCTTTTAAATTTTATGGCTATGAAATTTATACAATAACTCGTACAATACTTAAACGTTTAGTAATTGATTATATAGCAATATATTTAATAACCTAAACAATATTTTGAATAATGAGGCACCATCCGAGTGCTAAGGATTAATTTGTAGTTCTCACTTTTTTGTAACAAAGTTTTTATTATTTAAAACGTGTCTACATTATTATGAAGGCTAGAAACCACTGCGTTATACCCACGAATGCCGCGACTGCTTCTAGCCGAGTTTGTGTCGCACGTTGGAAATATGTTAAACAACAACTGTCTCTCGAAACACGTTTATCCCCAGGCGAGGAGGTGTAAAATTCAATGCTTGCGTAACGCGAAAAGCGAAGAAAAATTAGATAGGATTTTTCTCCAGTCCTGCTGAAGGAAAATCGCTGGTTAATTGCCGCAGAGTCGCATAAATTTCAGCGACATTTAAAGCAAGGCAGACGCGATTTCCCCGCGATGCAGATAGTTGGGTGTGGGAAGAGTCGACCAGGAACACGTCGCCCTGCGAAAACGGAATTGGCATTCGCAGCCGTAAAATGATTAACAGGTTTCCCTCGCGGTCGTTATCTGTTCATCGATTTTTCATTGTCCGTTTTAACATTTATCCGCGTGGTTTTGTTAGCCTCGGCGTGGCTCTTCGCGTAACTTTCTTTGTAAATGTCAGAGAGGCAGCGCGTTCGACCGACTGCTTTGACATTTTTCTATCGGCCGGGTTCGACACTTAACTCGTTAAATATACGGAATGTTTTCTCTTGACGTTGTGCCGGCGACGTTTGAGCGACGTGTCATCGAACAGAAGTTCCTCCGTGTTGTCTGTCCCGCCGCCGCCGGCAGTCGACGACACCGGGGAAAATGAAAATCGCTTTTCCTCTTCAGCCGTACGGGTTCTAACGAACTCCAGTGTGAAAGTTCGCGTTGTTGAGGTAACATCCATCCAACGGAAGGGAACACACGACCTATGAAGGCGCGGTCGCTGCCGGGAATGATCTGTTTCTCAGCTACAACGATAGTTTTCTCCGCTGTTCAACGCATTTCTATCTGCGAACGATAATTCCCGTCTACCGGCTCGCTCTCTTTCCGCACGGGAAGAAATTAGCCCGGTAATTGGCCCCTTTCAGCGAATTATTACCTGCCTGGAACCCGCAATTAATATCGCAAATTAAAGTTACGGCTTTATTATCCACGCTTATCGAGCGGCTTATTCACTTTGATCTAATACTCGGAACTCGGAACTCGTTAAATACCAACAGACGGTGGTATTTAATGGGTGTACAAAGTATTCCAAAGTATTAATTCTAAATTTTCATTAGTTTTCCCTTCGCAGTTGCAGCCAATACAAATTTAAAACAGAGAATTATTTACACATTAGTTGACTGCGGATCTTTATGCAAAATAAAAATGTTTTGCATTGATTGTGGCAAAGAGGAATAACATAAAAAGTGATTTCATCCCTTAACGACTTTGTTACATTAGAAACAACACCGCGATATTTTAGAACTTTTTTAATCTTTTACTGTTTCATATTTCACCCAACCAATTTCTTAATAATGCACAAAGATCCACAGTCTACACATTAGCTAGTAAACTGATCCTTCTAACGTCTCAAAAAAAAAACTCGAGCTGTTGCACACTGGTCCACGCGCTCGATGTAGCTGTTCATTAATATTTAAGAACTGTGACAGTGATTCGTTTTTAAAAGATGCACGAACACTTCGTGCTACATATATCATTAAGAATATTATTCACTTTTTAAAATAATCATCGTACACACAATGACAAAGATATCACGCTATTTATTAAGCAACAGTTTCATTTAGAGCAGGTATAGTTTATTAGAACGCCATTGTTTCGGCTCGTTAGCACATACTAAATGTGAACGTGTAAGGTGACGTAACGTCGAGCGCGCTATTTGCTCTTTTATTTATTTGTTTAAAAGAAACTGCTATTACAATACAATGACGAGTCACGAAGCCGTTGCATAACGATGCTCTACCTGACAACGGCCCGGTTTTCTAGAGTTGTTTTGTGATGGAAACCTGTAACGATACCGTATACAGCGTTGTACAGCGCGGTGCCATTCATGAGCTGTATAAAGGAAAAGTAGAAACTAGTTTCAATAATTAAGTGATTTACTATCCTCAGCTCGAATATATATGTATGACATAAAAGATGCAAGATGTCTCCGATATATCTCATACTATGTAATTAGGAAATTATCGAAATCCCAGGAAATTTTTCGTTTAATATGGACTTCGTTAATATGGACAACTTTCACTGGGAGTGATTAATACCCTCTTCTGAGTATGCAAATTTATCGGTATAAAGTCGAAGAAACACGCTGTTTATGGAGCATGAGTCACGTTTGCATATTTTAATGTTGAAGCAGGTTTCTAGAGTTGTTCGCGCATAATTTGCGCATAAAAATGTATAAAATACAATATATGCATTGATTAATTTCGATTTCGACTTTCAGGCGACACTAGTACTGCTATTGGCGACCACGTCGTTGACCCTGACGAGGTCTCAAGAAACCGAGATCTCAGTCAAGGGTCTGAACGCGACCCAACCACCGATCAAACTGGACAAAAGCCTCCGTCAAGCCTTGCTGCGTGCGCTGGCCGATTTGGAAGCTGAATCAGCCGAGCAGCACAAAAACGAGGCCATTCCCCAGGTCGCAGACTTCGAGGGTGTTTCGAAGAAGAACTTGAACGACGACCTTGCTCTGCGGGAATTAATGTTCTCGTTCCAGAATTTCCCCCGCGACGAGGAGCTTCCCCCGGAAGACAAGCTACAAAACTCGAGTTTCATCGAGTCTGTTCGATTCGTGACGATGAAGACACCTACGATGAACATCGAGAAGGCGACGCAGGAGGAGTCCAGAAGCTTTCACGTGCAGAACGTGATGTTCCCCGAGAAGAGTACGATGTTCGGGACGAAAATCGAGCCGAAGGCGGAGCAGGAAGAGAAGAAGAAGAGTCCTGCGAGTCCGGCGAACACTTTCTCCGTAAGTAAGGTGGAAAGTCTGACGTTGAAGCCGGCTACAGAGTTCTCGGAAAGCCTTGCTGGAAGTGCGACAAACGGGATCGCCACGGCGAACGCGTTGGTTGCGCAAAAATTGGTGGTCGAGCCAACGGTTGCGACGCCGACCAAGAATGCGACCGTATCCAGCGACGCGAAGGATAAAACCGAGGAAGTGAAGATCTTCCAGGCACCGCTGGTGGCGGCGTTCACCGTACAGCAAGACGAGCAGGGCGTCCCGAAGAGCGTGGTGCCAATCTTTAAATCGCCGAACGACTTGCAAGCGTTGACGCTTCAAGAACAGCTGGAGTTCAAGCAGCATCTGTTGGAGAAGCAGCTGGCAGAGCTTCAGCAGCAACAGATCCAGCAGACGCAGTTCCTGGTCAGGCAGCAACATCTATACGAGCAGCAGCTCAGACAGAAGCAGGTGCAGCAGTACTATCTGCAGGAGCAGGCTAGGATCAAGCAGCTGGAGGAGCAGGCCAAGCTGAAACGACTGGAAGAGCAGAGGCTGAAGCAGTTGGAAGAGCAGAGGATCAAGCAGTTGGAGGAGCAGAGACTGAGCAGGTTCCAACTGCAGGGTCCTGTCCCGCAGAAGCAATTTTTCTTCGAGCAAAATAGCAACCTGTTATCTTTCCAACCACCTGCGAACCCGAACGTTCATCTTCAACCGAGCGTGGCCTTGGAAGTACCCAAAGAAGCATCGCCACTGCCTTTCCAGTCCAACTTCCAGGATCAATCGCGCTACCAGTCGTTCCGTCAGCAGCCGCAACAACCGCAACACTTCCAGCAGCCTCAACAGTTGCAGCAACTGCAACAACCTCAACAGGTGCAAACGCTGCAACAGACTCGTCACTTGCAGCAAACTCAACAACTGCCTCTACACCAGCCTCAACAGATGCAGCAGCAGCAACATCAGCAGAGATTGCAGCAGAGCTTCTCTGGCTTCACTGATTTCCAGTCCTCGTTGCCTTCCACGACGAGATTCAACAGGCAGGAGGCTTTCAACGCTGTTGGTAACTTCGGATTCAACGTGGACCACAAGGCCACGTCTAGCAGGAACAATTTTGGGTTCACCGTGCCCCAGAGGAGTCCTGTAAATTATTACAATCCTTACATCCAGTATAGACAAGTTAAACCATCGACGCCAGCTAAACAGATACAACATCTTCTGTATCAATCCGGGATCGCAAGCGATCTAGGTAGTGTGCAAGGAACCGGGAATCACGAAGACCTGAATATCGTTTCCAAAGTGCTCGCATTGAACGTAGGCCACGTCCCGAATAAGAATCTTCAGTTCAAAGCGAATCCGGCTGCCTCGTTCGGGAAAGCAACCGCGTGAAGATAGAAGTGGGACCGGAGTTAGACGAGTCATGTAAATCACTGCAGGACGATATTAGTCAGGTGAAATTGAGCTCTCACTTTTTCCTCCTTCGATCCTTTATTCGTTCTCCCCGTATCGTGTTCGGCATGTCCTCCGAAAGACGGAGATTCATCAACTCTAGTATTTATATTTCATGATCAACAATCCACAATCTTGAGTTACTCTGATCAGCAACAATAGCGTTGCGGCGATGTTCGTAATCGAGTCACCCGTTTCGACGTCATTTTGTGGGAATTGATATACGGATGTCTGATAAACGATCACATAATTGTTTGCTAAATTCAATATTCTCTTTGAAAGAATACGAATAAGATATATGTTCGTTTAATTTTATTCGTCATTGTTCCTCAACGTCTTACATCACTCGCAGAAGTACTGGAGAATTGATTGTGAGAACGTTGTGAATATTACATATACATATGTACATAAACATTATCGGCAAATCAAACATTATAAACGCGTAATGTGTTTAGCAGTTGTCTTGCAATAATGAGGAAGATTTTAAATCAATTTTTCTAAACACAATGACGAAGATATTGTAATAAGACTGCGAATCTTTATACAGAATAAAAAGTTGTAAGAAACTGAAATTGAATAAAATATAGTATTCTCTCTTCGTTCTTAAATTCACTTATAGTCATTTTTATCATAGCAGCGCATATTCCCCACAAAATGGCGCGCGACAGAGTCAGTGGAACAGCTCAATCACTAAGGAATGTCTGGTTTCTTCCAATTAGTAATTCAATTGCCGGATGTATTATAGATCCGAATCTATAATGGCGATCATGGAAACTTAAACGAAAGACTCGACGCAATGCGTCGATCCCATAAATCAGCGAGCCGCGAACAATTCCAAGTGAAATCGAACCGGAGTCATCGCATAACTCTCGTCAGTAAAATTAGCATTCCATCGTGCGTGGGATCGGTACGATTCCCGAAGAAAAACAGCTTTCCACGTTACTCCTTGTAATAAGGAAGTCCTTAAGAGGTCATAATCACATTAATTACGATCCAGGGCACACTTTCAGCCGGGATTCGCTATTTGTACCATCCTCGGTCGTCGAATTACGTAACCCTGAATCATATTACAACACAGACCCTGTACAGAATTGCACAATTCTTGTTTCGTGATTTCAATTTCACTATTCTCTACATCGTACATGCTATCGCATACTCGTTCTGAACACATTTGTAATACATGGTAGATTCTAAACAATGTGGACTGTAAGCATCCCAGATTATGATTGTTTCAGCAAGTTGAAGAAGTGGAATCTTGCTGATCTTCTCGTCAATCGTTTGCCCGTTTAATTGTACTTGAATTTTTCAATCTATTTTCGATTGTTCAATTCGTGTTTCCCAACTCGTGTTCATCACGAGTGTATCAAATCCACAGTCTATAAAAATGTACTGGTATATTCCAGATTATGATAGTTTCAGCAAGTTGAAGAAGTGGAATCTTCTTGAATCATTTTCGATTTTTCAATCCATCTTCATGAAATGTACATGTAATGAGGTGAAAATAGTATAACTTCGAAGTTCTTCTAATGTTTGTGTTCGTCACGAGTGTATAAAATGCACAGTCTATCGATAAAATGTAACGCAAGTGATGATCGGGTTAAAAATGTAATGTAAAAGCAGTGACCAACCTGATCCCCGCGGACCAGCCTAGCCGTTGACTATTAATTATTTATCTAGATGTACGTGTAGAACGAGCTAGCTGCGGGACGTCGTCGCGCCACGAGGAGTCCAACTCTCCTGGGATCAAGGGTCTCGCAAAATCGTGTATCCGGCCACGCTTCAGGATTGAAAATACCTCGCCGACTGTAAATAAACTTTCGCCGGTGAGGATGGTTCACAATGCCACCGTGGAAGACTTCTTCGCGCGCGTGTGTACGCGCATGTCCTCAATTTCACAAACGTTTGGCATAGATTCAGTGATTTCTCTCTCGACGGTCGAATCTCGTCGGAGGGTAGTCGTAAATCGATATTCATAAAAATCGGTGTTTTCGGATCGATTAAAATTTATTCGTTAATTCAGTATATTTGCTTCCGAGGATTAAACACGAACACACACACACACACACACACACACACACACACACACACACTGGTGTCCCGAGAAATAATGAAACTTGAGAAATGTCGCGTTACAATGTTACAGTTAAGACTTAAAATTAGGTCACAAATTAATATAACATTAGGGTATGTATAGGTGATACGCTAGGTGTAATCGTCGAGATTTTGCTTGTAATTTATCTGACGCCAAACTGTATGACATTATTGTAAGAATGTTAATATACCGTTTTAAAAAATAACCTGTCTCCGTTGTATATACTCTGTGTCCCTTAACATTTCATAATGTGTTTGTTAATAAATTGGAGAATTTTACTTGAAAATTTCTACGTTGAAAATTAAATTTCGATTTAAATTGGGTTGCTGAGAGAGTTGAATTTGAATTTATATAGATTTAAATATAATGATTGAAAGTTATATACTATATATATAAATTATATTATATTATATTAAAAAACCTATTTAAAAGTTTAGCCACATTCCACCGCTTACGCATGCGCACGTGTAATCGTATATTACAACATTCGTGGAGCTTGCATAAATATCTGTAAATAATTTCTAACCATAACAGTTTTCAGTACATTCTGTCAGAAATTAATTGGTTATTACTCTGCAACATTATATTTACATTTATTAATGAAAAATCAAGAGCATTGGATATTCATTACAACAGCAAATGATTCGTGCCGATTTTCCCATAAGACGCAATGTTAATTCCGGCACGAATTATTTGCTCTTTCTAAACATCCGTACAGCGCCATTACATGCAGCGGCAAAACGCTCAAACTGTTCGCCAATTTTAGTTCCGAATCTGCAGCTAGATGGCGCTGTACCGACCTGTTGTGGCGGATGTAGATAAACCAACAAATTTATTTATATAACCACCGACGAGATACTATCACAGACGAGATATAAGATATTATATTATGGTGATTATATTATATTATTTTTGTTATTATATTCATGTTTGAATTATTTCAAAGTACTGTACTCTGTCGGTAACATTTGGCAAACAGTTTCAGCGTTTCGCCGCTGTATGAAATGGCGCTGTACGGACGTTTAGGAAGAGCAAATAATTCGTGCCGGAATTTACATTGCGTCTTATGGGGAAAGCGGCACGAATCATTTGCTGCTATAATGAATATCCAATACTCTTGATTTTTCATCAATAAATGTAAATATCAGAGAGTATATGAGAGTGCTCACGCCCGGGTTTTGGCCGTGCCCATTATAGTGCTGCCCCCTACACTAATGCTTAGCCTGGATCAGCTCCCGTCTCCACACTCAGTCCGGACAAGAACCCGTCTCCACACTCAGTCCGGACAAGAACCTGTCTCCACACTCAGTCCGGACCAAAGAGGATTAGATCTAATTCTCTTTGGTCCGGACAATAACGTACATCGCCTGTGGCCTTAATCAGAACGAACAGTTTATATTGTTTTATACATATAAAATATGTAACTAAGATTCATTTCTTTCACGAAATGAAGGAAATATCCTGTATTAAAATAACTGCAAAATATAATTATTTAATAAGGTCAAATAAAAGACAGGATTGCAGAAGTAGACATGTTGTACGGAATAACTAATTTTATTTTTTATTTAAACAAAAAAGATGGAACAACATTTAAGCTCTACTTCCAACAAACTAGAAAATGTTTGTACAAGGTACTATTTACTTAGGACTTTTAGAAATTATATTTAGTTTAAAAGTCGGAATTTAACTATGGACTGGAAAATAAAAGAAAGGCGAAACACAACAATTAATCTAAAATCAAAAAATCATTTATTATCACAAATTAATATCATTTATTACACACACACTCAAAAACAAATATTATAATACATGGACAAATATAATCCAAATAATATAAAACAAATAAATAATTATTATAATACATAACAACTATTGATAGGGATGCATTAACAATTAACTAGGTGAAAGCCGATGGAGGAAGTATTGACCTCTTGGCAGGCAGCGATGACAGCGATGATTCTGCAAATAGGAAAATGCATTTTATTATTCAAATCTGAAGGTTTTTTTTTACTCTATTTAAATATGTATTATAATCTACTTAAACCTATTTAAGAAATAATACAGACCATTTACATGTTCAAAAAATTATATTTGTTGAAACAATTTAATTTACCTAGAAAATTCTGTTTATAAAAGGAATGTTTATACGAAAACTTTTATTTGAGCAAAAATATACTTTGTTTAGACAATTTTTCTTGCAAGATTCTGTTAAAAAAAGATGTTAACTAATAAAAAAATATTTGTTTCAAATTTGATTTGTTTCAAAACGATTGTTGCAAAATTTAAGATATTTAAAAACTGTACTTGCTTAAATACATTGTATAGTTAGGAAAATTGGATTTATGAAATATTTGATTATCTAATACATTTAAATAAAAAACATGTTCAGACTGGTTCTTGTCCGGACTGAGTGTGGAGACGGGTTCTTGTCCGGACTGAGTGTGGAGACTGGTTCTTGTCCGGACTGAGTGTGGCGACGGGTTCTTGTCCGAACTGAGTGTGGAGACGGGTTCTTGTCTAGACTAAGTGTGGAGACGGGAGCTGATCCAGGCTAAGCATTAGTGTAGGGAGCAGCACTATAATGGGCACGGCCAAAACCCGGGCGTGAGCACTCTCATATACTCTCTGTAAATATAATATGTCAGGGAATGAGTAATAGCCAATTAATTTCTGGCAGAATTTACTGAAAATTGTTACGGTTAGAAATTATTTACGGATATTTATGCAAGCTCCACGAATGTTGTAATGCTACGGTAGTAATGGTAGAATGTGAATAAACAGAAACAAACATGGCTGAAAACAACATTGGTACTTTAGAGGAGGAAGCTTTAAAACGGAAAGAACGCTTGCAAGCGTTGAAGCGTAAATCCGAGGACAACAAAGAAAATAAAAGTGACACACCCAGTAAATTACCAACGTAAGTTGCCATCTATCCTCTATATTTTCGACAATAATCTGTACTAACCTCAAAAACAAAAGTCTCCTAATATATATGTATTTACATTTGACAGACCAAAGTTTCGAAGTTATAGACCGCAGGATGACAGTCTTAAGGAAAAAGTTTTGGACGACGCGAAGCCCGGAAACGTAGAAGCGGAAGTACAAGATCAGTTAAGCGCAGCGAACACAAAAGTTGTTATCGAAGAGCTTGTAAGTACATAATTTAGTTTCATCGTATTTCAGAACTGATACGGTTTATTTACCGAATTAATAACTCTCTTCAGGATATTAGTAACTTAGCTCCTAGAAAACCAGATTGGGATTTAAAACGAGGCATTGCTAAGAGATTAGAGAAATTAATGAGGAGAGCGGATAAAGCGATAGCAGAGCTTATAAGAGACCGCCTTAAACAAGGTCAGCACATTTGGGAAGTCGAAATAAATACGGGAGCTAAAGAACAGACAGAATCACCTACCTAATAAATTATACAATGTACGAATAAATTTGTACATACAGCAAGGGTGGTAATAAAGGGTGTTTTTCGAATAATCAGGTCGAATATGATTTATTTTAGTTGACTGTATTTTGTACATACATATATACATGTCTGTTTCTGAAAGGATCTTATAAGCTTATACGACTAATCGTTATACATTGCTATGGCGGCGGTAGGAACTGTCGGATGAACGAATTCCAATGTTAAAAGTAGTCGTATTTAATAGAGTACCATTAGTTTCTTTTCAACTACAAACAGATACAGAAATTAATCTTGTTAGCACTATAAAAATCGAAAAATTGTATTCTCGCAACCTTACTCTCTCTGTAAATCAGTCAACATAAGAAAGATAGTTTCAATCAAGTATAAGTTGGCTCAAAGTGAAGGTACATACATGGTATACGATCTGTAAAACACTCTTAATCGATAATCATACACACGCACAAATGACAATCAAAAATAAAAAAATATTTTTATATCCTATCGTGTGTAGTCCACTATTGTGTAGCTTTCAGATTATTCGATGAAACGCCAACGCGGACGTTTTCTTTAAACACGAACGTCTCTGGGAATATAAATAATTACATTTCCGTAATGATACGTATTATGTACATACTTATTCGAAACTCGTTTACTTCTTATATTAAATAGCTTATTCGTAGTCAAAGTAATTGACTAGAGACTACCATCACGTCATTGGTATGGCAAAAGGAAACTAACTCCAAGTACAAGTACAAGCGCTGCAACAGAAATTGAACGTGAAATTATTCTGTTATTTAGGAGATCGACTATTACAAAAACAATGGAATACAAACTCGGTACGCTCCATATTCTTCCTTGACCAGAATGTTGACTATCCTCGTTGTCCGACTTCATTGTCTCGTTAGTAGTTGGTGCTTCCTGAGGAGCAGTAGTTGGTGGGTTCGTTGACGTCGAAGTTGACGGATTGGTTGGTTTCGGAGTTGGAGGATTCATTGGTTTTGCAGTTGATGGACTAGTTGGTTTCGCAGTCGATGCAGTCGCAGGAACAGTAGTTGCTTGCATAGTCGTTGGTGCATTCGTAGTCACGGTAGGCGGTGATGTGACTGCAGGTTTAGAAGTCTCAGTAGGCTGTGACGTGACTACAGGTTTAGTAGTCTCAGCGCTTCCATTGTTGCTATTACGGTAAATAACTCTGTCGTCCAGTGGCTGCACCGGACGATAATTATGCGTCAAGTTTTCACCATCGGGTGCCTTGATACTGCGAAAAACGGCCAGCTAAAAGCAAACCTCGTTAAACAGAACAAATTCCACTTGGTCGTAGGACAAAAAGTGTTGTGCAGAATATTATTGTGGTTTTATGTAGTTTCACCATTTTCTGTGAGCACAGGCAGTGCGTACAACATCGAGAATATTGAAGAAGCTTAAAAAATGCATCTTGGTTTTCATAGAAATTTCGAATCAAATATTTTAGAGGACGAGGAAGATATATCAAACAGAATACAGGGTGGACCAGCTGAATATCTCCTTGCAATGTAAATGGTATCGTCAGGTGAATGCTTTGCAAATGTTACTCTTCTTCCTGAGTTTTTAAGGTCATCGATACCTTTTTTCTTTCAAGCATCCACCTTGTGATACCATTTACGTTGTATTAAAAACATTTCAGATGGGGACATTCAGGTGGCTACATTTAAATCGACCACCCTGTATACTTCGTTGTAAACAATGTATTGTCTCCATTCAATATCAATACAGTCTGCACAAACCCACACACATGTCTGTGTACCTGGTCATGGGATATTGTCTGCGGCTGAATGAAGTCTATCCACTGTACAACCTCGAGGCATGGGGGTGTAGTCAACGACCCCTTGTAAGTGTAATAGTCCTGCGACGCGACGGCATTCGGTGCGATCAATTTGTTTAAAATATCAACGTCACCTATCGTCACGTTGCTGCCGACTGTTGCTATTTCCGATATTTGTGATACAATCGCTTCGAAATTCGGATTGGTCTCGTTGGTTGCCTGTAACATGTATATTTTCCCAAGGATTTCATAAGATTGGAAATCAGAATCAATAAGCGAGCGTGATCCGGCACATTTGTCGAAACGTAATCACGATTCCGTAAAAATAGAAAGAGAGAAATTCCTACATCGGACAATTTATGTTTCAGCGGCCCGTGGTCGTGTTCGAAACCGTTGCTCTTCCGATACGTTTTCAAATTCATTTCAAATAACCAGGAACGCAAGAACACGGACGAGATAACGCGCGGACGTTACAGTTTGCGAAGGAAATCTAATTAACAAGAGTAATTTGACGCGCACAATCTGCATATTCATGAAAAACGGGGGAACCGCGAATAGGGAAGCTTCCGATATTCTTTCGCGTTACGAAAAAGACTAGAATATAAAACACGAGAGAATTTTGTACAATTGTCGTTCGTTTTGGACTTTATTTCATTCCACTTTGCGTACGAATTTTTCAAGACACTTTGCATTCCGACAGTAACTGTCTTTTTAAAAGTTGTAAAGTATAGAATTTTATGCGTGCGAAGAGAAAATTTATCGACCCGGAAAATTCAAATTACTTTTGGGAAGACCTCCGCCGTAACGCACGTGTTATGCTAAATGAAAATTGTATGCATTCAATTTGTTTCTCCCTTTATAGTGGTTTAATCAAGTTGTAAGAGATCTATTGATACTCTCTCTATACATTCTTGTAATCTCTTTATCGTTTGAAATTACAGTCACCCATGTTTATTATGAATCCATAAAATCCGCAGTCTGTTAATTAACTACCAATGCGATTCGATTGTTTTCAGTATTAATGAAAAGTTTTCCGACAAATCGATGCGAATCTGAATACATATATATATATATATATTTACGTAACATCGTGCGACATGTTTAATTGTTACCTGGTATAAAAATGCCAGCACAGTGAGGCCGTCAGGATGTTTCAGTGCTTCATCTGATGACTCGTAGGACTTCTTCCAGAAAACCGCATGAAGCTCCATCGAAAACGAATGACTGTTAATCAGATCTTCCGAGCCTTCGTCATCGCTTTTCCCCCAATGAAAGTGTAGTTGTTGAAACACGTAGGTGTCATCGAGCGGTCCTCCGTGTACCATCGGAACGTTCATCGGATCTGAATCCGTGCTCCGAATCATCACTGAAACGATGATTCATGATATACAGTAATCGCGGCCACCGATCGGTAAACATTCTCGCTTTTCGAGCTCTTCCGATACGAAAATGGGATTCTATGAAGGTTTACCGTAATTGCGAGACAACGAGACAACGTCTATGACGTGCAATAATCGACGCTAATTTGCAGTTATTCAAGGATAGTGATCACGTGAGACGCGCGCTTAAAACAATTAAAGTGATTAATACGAATGTGGACTAGTCGCGCTTGGAAATTCGTTCTTCCCCGGAGTGAACGAATAAATCTTCAATTACGACGCGATCTCATCTACTTTCACGGAATATTCAGCATGTACTGTTCAGTTTTCCGGTTATCGTGAATTATTGCGGTAAACACGGAGGATAAAAATCTCTCGTCTCTCTTTTGAAATTAAAACGTAGAAGTTGTCGAATATATTTTTATCAATTGTTTCCGATGTTTTAAATTCATCGTTCGTAGCCATTTATTCGTGACCTTCGCGTAGTTTTCGAGGATCACGAGAGCCAACGATTTCTCGTTTTGCTTGTAATTCGAAGTAGGTAACTGCATGTCAAGAAACTCCACTATGGTAACGATGACTATACCCGTCAATATTTCAACCTTGCCACTTCATACCTGTGTGCCCATTGTTTGACATGTAGGCTGGGTGACGGTCTTGGACGTTGGAAAATTGTAGCGTCGGGTAACTGGTGATTCTGACATCCTTATCTTCAATGTCAATGGGGGATTGGTATTTCCCCAAGCAGGTCTTGTAGCTGTCGCCCCAGTGTTGCGGACCTGGAAATTTCGAAAGTTCTCTTACATCTCCGTCGACAAATTCTTGAAAACGCCTACAAGTTATTTTCATTTTTCTTCTGCATCGTATAGGGTAACTGAATGAAATGAAATGAAACTTGGTTATCGAACTTGACTCGGATTCGTGAGTACATATTGGAACTTGATCCCATCCCTAGGTATCATGCTTCGATCGTACTTCACTTTTATTATCATTCCTAATTTATCACGAAATAATAATATGTGTAAGCATTTTATGGAAGATAGTGTTCTGAATACGAAACAAAATTGGTGGCCTTAGAAACCTAATACTGCGTACCCGTTACTGCAGATTTAAATTCGAGATTTATGAGCATACAAAAACAGTGAAAGAAAGAATACAAATTTCTAAATCACTCCAGTTTGTTGCAGTTCGCGTAGAAAACGTTTATTTTCCATAGAGATCCGCTGTCTATTAATCACGATGCAACACGACGCAAATATATTGTTGCTCGTTGCAAATGCTGTAAAAGCAAAATTGTGTATTCGCTCTCGGGAAAGATAATTGCAGAAGCTGTATTATTAAAGTGGAATTCCGATACAGCGGAATGCTATTAAAGCGAAACTATGGAGTATTAGCATAAACACATAAATAAATGGCAAGAGTACGCGGTGGAATCGATGCCCGATCATTTAGTATTTACAGAAAGAAGTGCATAATTAACTCACCGTGTGCTCCGTCGTAGCCGAAGTCGTCGCCGTTCGCGTGGCCTGAAAGAAAAAAGGACGAGATTGATGAAAGTAGATAATTAACACGACACTGTGAATACCGTGCAAGTTTGTTTCTGCAAACGAGAATACGCATCAATTTCGACAGCGCGAACAGAAAGAAATCATTTCCGCAAGGATTCCCCGGTGGATCGAGACGTGGCTCTAATTAATCGAGCACACCGATAATCGTGCGAATCTCATTATACCAGCTCGTCAAGTTGAATTCTCGAGTATTTATGGAGGCACTCGACGGAAAGAAAGGATTTCGCAGGATTTACTTTTACAGGCACCGTAATTGGCTCGGAGGAACACAATTGAATAAAGGACTCGCGATGGAACAAAGATCGTACCGTTGGTCAATGCTTTGCGAACAGGTACGACAATTTATTGCGGTGATTTCTATGATGATCCTACGGCTAAAATGGTTCGCTATATGCACGGTGAAAGTTGCATTCAACTTGTCACAGATGAATTGTTCTAGCCTCCTTATTAGAGGCCGGTCGTCGTCGTCGTCGTGGAAGTTTCGAAGTCTAAAGAATTTTATCGATTTGTTGCCCCGCATAAACGGGATTACAGTTAGCGCAAAGTTACCTCCTCTATTGACTGTTTCAGTTGATACGTACCCATCGAACGGGCTGCTGAATTATACAATATAAACTGGTGCAATGTATGCAACGAGGACGACCTACACCATCATACATTTTATTGGCGGTGCTACATATCGTGCAATTAGAATTCATCGAGTTGTGTACCTACATCGGGGATTCCGCGATCGATTTTCAATCGGTGTAATTAATACTGAAATCTGGGAGAAGTAATTTAGGGTTTTTACGAGTTAGGATCATTTGATTATTGTCTATACAAAATTATTGCAATTCGAAAGCACATGTACAGATTTCGATGGAGCTTGCGTAGGCAGATATGCCACAAGTTTCTTGTAGGTGGGTGTCAAAGAATTCGATAAGTTAAAAATAAACCTCAAGAATCTTTGTTGAATATGTTTATTCGGGTCACTTAAAGTTCCGCGCTCCGTGCACGCATAAAATGCGAAGACTATACGATTCGAGTATTTCAGATAATTAAGCTAAAAACTGCCCGCATTGTTAGAACGACAAGAATGCGCTAAATTGATATACTAATGCAGAAGTGCAGTTATGTGACACATTGGGAAACAATGTGAAAGTACCTAGTACCTACTCGCTGCATATGCGAAAAGATTTTCAATCTACGTTATATTATTTACATGGTGGTGAGAGTAAAGTGAATATCCAATAAATGCGTTTCCACCTTTCGATTGCTTACACAGATCTGGTTGCATATTGCATTTCAATGGATTTCACCATTCGAACGACAGCAGATGCTTTTAATCTGCTGTCTGTATTTTTGTAAAATTATATAGCGGTGGAACTAACATTATCGTGCTGCGAAAAAAGGAGGAATTGAAGACTACGAAGTTCCACGTTCATAAGTAAATCAATGTCTTTAAGTAAAACTGCATGCTAAAAAGAAACCTTGGGTATTAATTATGAACGAAGAAAACTAGGAAGAGAGCAACCACATACCATTCAAGCCAATTGTAATCACCAAACAATTGCAACAAGGGGTATAGGCAGTTCATCCATTTAGTTGGAGCTATTTTTTCCAGTCGCAGGAAACGACACGAAAAGTCGATAACAGCAAACTAAGAGTTAACATTTGAACTATACAATAATAAATGTTGTCCAGATTGATTTAAATGTGGTCTAGCTGCACAAATAACAAAGACCAAGTTGGAATACAATTAGTATTTATACGAAATTGCCGACAGGTGGAAAACCTTGCGAGGAGAAGCGAAGGAAAGTCGAAGCCATTGTCAATCTACTATAATGATTGACAGTGGTGACCGATGCGAACGAGAGTACGGATTACTCATCAATAGATTGCGGATTTTATGAGTCACAGGAGTTCAACAATGCTGTCTTACAAAGATCCCTATTTGTTTAGTATAAGTGGGATCTCGGGTACTTCAGCGTCTTTATGGCAGCGATAAAATTTCAGAGCAATCGGTGTGTAAAATAAGAAAGAAAGTTTCTACGGGTTCGTGCAAGATATTGCTCCAATAAGGTGAGGCAGGTATGAAAACAGTTCTCAAGCAAGTATTGCTAAACAACTGTTATAGTTAGCCGCAGGGCAAACGAAGCAAAGTATGGATAATTCATGATTCTGTAGAGCCGGGGTTCCCGGTGAAAAACGGAACGGTCGGTTTTATTGTTCACGAAAGACGCGTTCCTCGATTACCGGTTAATGAGTCAGCCTGGTGAGTTCCCTTGCCCCTATCCACGGAAGACAAATCGCGTCGTCGTGCTTCCAGGTTCTACGCAACCATACTTTACCCGTACGCATATGCTCGGCACGTGCTCCGAATGACGACGGTTTGCTTAGGACGGGGAACATTGTTTCCGGGCAAGACGTCGCTGCCAAGCGGGAGGTCCTTTCAACGCGACGCTACGTTTCGAGGACTATAAACTAATTTAAAGCGGGTATCGCCGTGTAGATCTGACGTCAAGACTGTCCTCCCCGCACGCGAAATGTTTATTGCCGCAAATATACGCGAAGTACGCATGTAAACCGTACGACGTTCTCCAAGGATGGCCATCTACACGAGGACAGACACGTGTCGCTCGCTCACTTTCCTTCAACTCGAAGATAACTCGGATGTGACGTTTTTAATGCGTCCATTACACGCTGCTACACGTTCTCTTATAATTTGAGCCAAGTTACGAGGCGTTTATGGCATATTCGACACTAACAATAAGATCGAATCGCGAACCTTTGCGCAAGCTCGTTCGCTTCGCAATTTCCCTCGTGAATTATGGTTTATCGTGCGATTAACATTTGGTCCGCGAAACGGACACTTCGAACCCCTTGCCCTACGATTCGTTTCACGGTTTCAGTGATTAAAACATTTTTATCGATCGTAATTTCCTAAACAAGGAGAACACTTACGCCTATTCTATGCCTATACGTTCTCCAAAATCAAAATAGAATTTTATTTCTGTTACGGGACATTATTGACACACGTTTTTATTAAAATCTGTTCGCAATCTTCATTAGACACGATATTGTAAGGCAAGGGGTTAAAAAGACGATAACTTTTTTAATATTGGACCGTACGATTTGAACTTTTTTTCGAGAAGTTAGATTGGTTCGCTACGCAACGTGAATTTTTTTTAGAAAAATTGCAAGTTGTCGGAATTGCAGAGGAAAGTCTTCTCCGTTATACAACGTACGGTTAAACAATGTTTCGCGTTTCAGAGCCGGCGACGATTTAATTGCGTAGTTTAATAACACAAATACAACGATCCCATCCGAAATGCATTCGCGGAACGAGCGCGATAGAACTCGCTAGAGCTAATGCCATCTAGGATTTCATTTATCATTTAAGAAGGAAGGAGTTACGTTACATTTTTCCATGACTCACGCAGGGTGTTTCAGATAACTGCCGCAGACTGTACACCGTCTGTCGCGTTCCCATTATTAATGTAATTGGAATTTGAATATTCGCGAGGCAGAGGAACCGCCCACGTTGCTTCCAAGCCTGCAATTCATTTGTTTATGCATAGAACCGATATTCGATATTCGCTCATTCGCATTGATTTCTCCAGGAGTCACCTCGTCGCAAGGCTGTTCGTTTTATTGTGACAGTAAAAACTTTCATTTATCACAATCATAACGTCCTGTCCATAGTTTTCCATATTTCATGTCGTTTAAGGACAACGTGTGACGTATCGATTCCATCGATTGTATAATCAAACTACGTTTTTTTAAGTGGCCGAGTAATAATCGTCGGTGGCACGCGAACTAATGGTGAATAGGGGTAGACCATGCATTTTATATGTAGTTCGCGCTTGAACTTGTTTGAGAAAATTTTGTTGACTGTCGGAAGTTACTTTGCCGGAAGTGACATCGCTCGTCGATATGACATTGATGGTTAAACTTGCCCACACCCTTCCTCGGTTGCTTCGTTCTACGCAGACTATACACTGATTGCAACTCTTGACAACGACCAAAGTACTGGTCTGCTGCAATCACGTTCTTTAAAGTATACCTTGCCTAAAGCCACGTGAGCTTTTTAGAATTCTAAATGATCGTCTCGAGACATCGTCAAATCACGCTGTAAAGCATCTATATTTTCCGTTCAACCCCTCTGCGATAGCGACACGATAATTGTTGTCGGTGGACTGCGGGTGTAGACGCAAAATTAAAAAATTCTTAAAGCGGTAGATTCGTTTTTCCAGGATTGCGAGGCTGCGGAACGCGCGTTCTCATTTTTCGATAATGCAAAGATGGGGTTTTTCACTAGCCAAAAGCGCTAGATAACAGATCGACCTAGGCCGCGATCGCCCTCAAAAGTGCTATTTTTTTCCTTTACGAGGCGTAAAAGTAGGAATTTTTTAGGAAGACACTATACTTAGGAAGTTCAATAAGCCAAACAAAACTTGGAATTTGCTGAAGTTAAAGTTGGAAGGGTACAACTGTAGTAGATCGTTCCGGTTGATAGTCGATATCATTACTTTATAATAGTTTGTATTTTCAAAAGCTAAAAATAGGACTTTTGAGGGCTACTGCAGCCTATTTTTTATCTAGTATCGCTTTTGACTGCTGAAAAAATAAAAACTACCCCTTTACTAGGTTCGATATCTTGAAAATGAAATGTGGCGTGAAAGGGTCATCAAATCAATTGTCTATATTTTATCAATCGAACTTCTCAAAAATATTATTGCCATATAAAAGGGTCACATTTATTAAATGAATATGAAAATTACTTCAGCTAGAGGGGAAGCAGTTCTTGTAACAGTAGCCAATACATCCCGCAGATAGTATCGCTTGAGACGGGGAAATATGTAATGACACGTGTTAAAACGAAAGGAACACGCAATTTATTTACACACAGTATAAATGATAGATGTCAGTGGCAACTCGAAAAACAGCATAATTTCTGGGCACCGTGCACAATAAATATATTAGAAGCGGTTTGGACGTTTCTAGTGGCACCAGAATTCCTAGTAGCTTCCACCGGTTGAAATATGCATAACTTCGGCTATAGTGACTTAACATTGAGTACTCTGTTATCCGGGCTAATGCAATATTTATACTGAAAACGGCACCCTAAATAGCGCATCGAAGTTCCTAACTACGTACCAACAGCTCGCGATCAATCGGCGTGTACAGATACGTATACATACGTATGCTTTTATTTGTATATGTGCCATTCATGATTGAGTTGAATTCGTGTGCGGCGTTTCCAATGTTTAACGATGTTATAGTTTAGTGGACCGTGTCCATAAAACCAACAGCGTCGAAACGGAAATAGTCAATACTTCGAGTGAATAGAACATGATGATAGAAACCGTAAAGTTTGCTTTCCCCCGATGAAATCTCTAGTCGAGTTCCTTTCTGTTTACATGGGAGCGCTATCTTTAGACTGCGAATTTGAAAAACTTGTGGAAAACGCAAATATACAAAACCTACAGCCGAGCACTTCATTTTTAGCGCAAAACTCCTGGCAGGGCGGGCACATATTTATCTAGCGCTCTGATAAGGGCCTCGCAAGATCCACCGATTCGTACGATGCATCGTCGAAAAAAGTAAATGTTAAACTGAGTTTATTTGAAAAAAGGTGAGCATCCTGCAGTAATATCGTCAATAGAGCAATTGATCTGGGAAGGAAGCGGCGCCCAACGCGTAAACACGGAAATTTCCAACGATTCGAGCGAGATGCGGACGTACAGTGACTCCAATTAACATTCCATTACTTGCATATAGTAACTACAATCTGAAAATTTAGTGTTTCAAACAAAGGTGCCGTCTACACTACCAAATATTTATTTCGCATTGGAGTAGTTATTTTACTGAATAAAATTTTTTTATCTTGGAGCGATGTGAAGATCCATGTAACCAGTTATGTATCCGAATATTGGTGGGGATCACTGTACACTGTGTCCCGAGCGACAATTAATTCAGTTATCAAAGCACCTTCGTTAATAATCTGGCCGGATCTATACAAAGCGCAGCTCGGATTTGGCGGGAAATTTTGTTCACGGTGCAAGGATTGCGCAACACGTGGCATGCAGCAAATCGTACGAAATGTTTATGGGCGGTGCATATCTTTCCGGGGCACGTAACTTGAGCGATAATGGCGGCAGAGATCTAACGCAGTGATTCCTCCTTATTATGATCATCCTATGGCGCGCGTCCTTCCATCAGAGAAGCACACGTAATCTCTCGCCGAAGGATGTTACTCTTTCGATCGCGAATTAATGGCTATTGTACTAATCGCAGCTTTTGTTCCCATTCAGACGTCTCGCTCGCGAAATTGATGCAAATTTGATACACAGATTATTCGCCAGAAAAAGAGACGATCCAACAATGATCTGAACATGTATCTTTCTGTCAATTATATTAGCTAATGCTTATTTTGATAGTCGTCTAACAATAGATGCATCCTACAATCAAGTCACCGACAAAACAATCCGGCAACGCGATATTCAAATTTTCAAGCAGAAACCGTTTCGAAAATGTTTCTGATTCATTGAAATTTTAGTTATCGACGATTCTTCCTCTTCTTATTTCTCGTTATAAAATATACGGTTCAACAGTTCGGAAGAGCATGTAATCATTTGCACGTACATTCTTATTCATCAAAATTTATTATGAAATTTATTATGTTTCCTCTGTATCTTGTTGTGGAACCTGTGATTCAACAATTCCCGGGGCCAAAGTGTTTCGGGTAAAATGTGACGATTTGCTAAAATCAGTGGCACAACGTGTGCCGCACACTCTCGGCTATCTTTTCAATGGAACTCTGTTTGAACTCCATTTATCTGAAAGAGGTTTGCTCAATTCCGAATGGACTCATCGAAACCGACGAGCACCGATAGATAGGAGAATTTATGGGCTCTTATGACTCTTTTAATAGTCGCATCTGATGCTTTTATGAAACAGTAATATCAGAAGAATTTAAGACATATTATTTTGGCTAAAATCATTCAGAGAAGAAGAAAAAAGAAATGTTTCAGCTTCGTAGAAATTCGAATAATTTCCGTCTCGTTCAAGGAAGATGAAAAAGAATTATTTGTGACTGATTAGATGAGTCTGGGACGTAATTTGACGTTACCAAATCTGAAGAACGACCACTCGCGTATAAACTTGTAGTTGCTAATGACCCTTGTGATGCAACTTAAAAAATAAATTTAAATTGATGTAATCGAGGCCCACACAAGTGCCGAAAGTGTGAACCAGCGTTGCTCTCGAAAGTACTTATCGCAACAAGATTACATTCCGCGGAACTAGACCGCTTTTAAGTAATTTATATCGTGGTAGAAGCGACACGAGGCAATCGATGAAAATATCGCGTATCATCGGTTAATCCCCTAATTGGTTATCTCGCTGGAGGGTGCCCACATCTAGGGGCTGAAACACTGAATCAACGAAATTGTGATTTACAATCTCTGATAATAAAAGTGGCTCAACTTTTACTGCGGGTGCTACTAATCAAAAGATCCGCGACAATCGCTTTACTATAACGAGTTTACATTATCTTTGTCGGGGACAAAGTAGCTTTACGACGAACGTAGAAATTCGAGGTTTTACGACGGTAACGAGGTACAAGGAATTTCCGTCGCGTTGACCAAACTCTAGAACCATGGATGACGAAATCCCCTTTTCTTTTTCATTAAGTTACGCAGACGATAAAACTATCTGCGAATAATCTAGCCAGATATCGTGACAAATATTGAATAGCGAGGTCCTATCGTCGCGTCGTTTCAATTTACTTCGCGATCAGTTTCACAGTGTGATAAAAGCATGTGATCGCGTCTAGAGGGCCGGCAAAAAGGCGGGCGATCGACCGTTTCGATTTCTTAAACGGTAAATTGCGGTAATTAACCTCAAACTGGCTCTCGCCGGCACGTCTCGTTATATCATCCCATTCTAAATTCTAATCGACGGATTAGATCAACCGCGGATCCGCTCCGGTTACTCTCGCGAAGAAAGTCAAGCTCGAAAGTATAATTAAAGTTCGCGGCGTCCGTTGTCCCGCTCGTTACGTAAATTTCTTCCCCCTGAATAGTGAAAACTTATTTTTATCGGCGGCAACATTTGTTTATGTGCAGCGCAAATCGCACACAGGTGCAGCCGATGTTACATAATCCTTGCATCAACGAATGACACCGTTGTCGAAAGCCGAACACAATGATCGGACGTACAATTTCTACGATGTTCCATCGCGATTGCTTCTCGAACTGTCCATCGGATATAATTGCATTTCGAATCGAACGGAATAGCGCGCGGACACTATGATTGATTTCCTTTCGTAATCAATGGACTTTTACTCCGAATCGTTGACTCGTTTTTTTTTATCGAATTACTTTAATTATTGTAACCTTTTTGCCGGCCTACGTCGTGTTCGCAGAGTTTACTGGAACTGGTGTAATTTATGTTAAAATATTCCACCGTGAAAGATAACGTTGTCTTCTTCCAATTGTTTGCTTCCGCGTGTTCCCGATTATTTAAACAACCGTGCGTCGTTCCAATTTATTTGAAATACTCGCTTCGATCATCGATTACTAATATCTTTGTAGACTTCGAAGATTGAAATTTTAAGAACGCGGTACTAAATAAAATCCTATTATGAAATCCACCGAATTACATTTTCGATAGGATCGAAATGACAATTATTGTTTGGAACGCAACTAACGATGTTCGCGGTTACAATAATATAACGCACTCTGCCTAGCTTTCCCTTTTCATTAATTTTATATAACTGTTTGTAGTTGCCGCTTCACGCGCGCATTTCCGGATGGAAATCTTCAACAATGCTCTAATGGTCGTTTATGTACATACCGTTTCTATATTGCAAGAGTGTGACCGAGTTATCCAATAATATGCATCGGTGTTGCCGATGTGTCCCTCTATGAATTTTAAAAGGTTCCGTGATATCAATAATAAGTGTCATTATAGTTTGGACACCGGCGGCGACGCTGATAACGGTTATCAATATCCACGCGCTATTATAATTAAATTATCGTCAGATTTATTCACTCCTCGGTCCGTTTCTCCGTTTAATCTCACAGCTGAGAATTCAATTCTAGCGGCTCTGGATTATGCTAGATATTTCATGTATTGCTCTTAAACAATTACCGGTTTATTAAACAATTACCGAATTATTTAGAAAGGATAGAGCGAAAACTTTCTCGAATTTCTGAAGTGTATTTAATAGCTATTTTAGGCTGGTATATCAGGATGAAAAAAATGTTGTTCCGTTTGTTTGACTTGATGCAAAAACCAAAAAGCATTCATTTAAATTGTAGATTCTTACAATTTTTCCTATTTTCAATCGATTATATTTCATAACAACCTCCTCAGTTTTACAAAATACATTTTTTAAATTTTCATTACAGGGGCACAGATAGAAAATTTAGATATCGTGTCCTATGCCTTTTCCTTCGCAATTGCGACTAGTAACAATTAAAAAAAAAATTGTTTACACATTAGCTAGTGGGTCAATCCTTCTAACGTTTGAAAAAAACTCGAGCTGTCGGGTCGAATTTTGAAAGAGCGATTCGTTCTCAAAGGGTATACGGATACTTCGTGCACCCACGGTAATTCACAGTCTATTGACGAAAGATTGATTTATTCGCCTAAATAATAAAGAAGCGTTGACTTTTTAAATTGATCGTAGGTGTAAATATAGAGTGCAAACGTTGACATTACAAAGAGGAGGCCAAAAGTAGCGTGCAATCATCTAAATATAGCGTTATGTCGTCGGATACAATTTTGAAGCGAATCCTCTAATTGTTAAAAACCATTGATAAATTCCGTTCGCCGTTCTTTCTAACGGCAAGTGTACACGAAAGCTCTGACGTACGTTTTCTTTTTAAAAATCTCGATTCGACCTGGAGCGAGATCGAAAGCGATAAAAGGACTTACTGCACAAGAAAAGGGTTCCAAAAACAAGGATCAGAAGAGTCATCGTGGAACGAAAGGGTCCACTTCCTTTCACAAGAAAACAAAACTTATTCTCGCACTACCGGCACTGACTCTAGAATGTGCTACCTTTGAAATGCGAATACTCTGTTACGGTCGGTGGTCAAGTGAGCACTGTCGGCTGCTTGCCGGCTATGTTAAATAAGAGTCCACCACTTTTATTTCGCGGTAGCCTATCGACTCTGTACAAATTTCATAGCTAGTCAGAGACGAGACTGGCTGGCCAGGTGAATGCGACCCATCAATGGGATAATAATCTCCACATGGTGTTGTAACGTTACCAACTGCGGTAACCAAAAATCACCAATTCCTCCAAACTTTGCTGGTACCGGGAAGTCCTCTATAGATAATTAGCGGTTTGCTTAATCATTTCCTTTCTTCGGGGTAAACACGCTCGAGTCCCACCGCAAAGCCACGCTCGAAACGTCGAGACCAATTAATTAAAAGCTACTTTAACACTAAACCTACCGAACACTGAAACCGATCAAAATGCTTCACGTTAGAAAAATGACAAGCCTCTATTTATTTCGATGTTGTGCAATTTTTCTTACAATATCTGCTTGGATGAAGAAATTTTCATCATTTAAAACCGGTCATTCGACAGTGGTTGGTTTGCTCATTACAGCACTTTTAATCTCCTAGGACCTAAATCATCGAACCCAATACTTGTAAATTTTTGCGTACGAAGAAGTTTGCTCCGAAAATTCAATTATAAATCGCTCGTGTTCATGGAAATGATCAGATGACGTATAGAAAAATAGGAGGAAATGAAAATGAAACGCAACAAAGGTAATCGCGCGTGCTTTCTCGGCGCGAACCAAGTTTCCTCGCGATGAATAACCGAAACACGTAAAAACCGTCAACTTTAAGGATCGATGGGGATCCAGTTCGGCGTAAACTTATTCATATTCCGGCGGTAGTTCAGTGACTTCATTGTTTATCGCGTTTCCGATTATAAGTCGTCGTACGAAAGATCTCGTATTCACAGGGTAGTGATACTTTGCATATAAGTGGAGTGGAACGGTTCAAATAATAATTACTCGGTACATAGTTGCATTGCGAGATGGATCATCAGGTTCTGAATATCTGAATATTTAAATAACTTAATTGATATTCGTGGTGATTCGAGCGATTATTTGAATCGCAATCACCCGCGGCATTCCTTGGATTACACGTGATTTGTAATGTCCAGTGCGAGTTGCAATTTAAGATTCCTGGCTGTGTAACAATAAATCTTGAACAATGTTTTTTTACGAATGCTAACTGGTTCTATCGTCAACACGCTCCAATGGATATATCAATTTCATTTGTTGAGAGCGTGGCTTCGTAACGAAAGGATGTAACCATATAGATAATTTTTCCGAGTGTGAGTGAAAAATCTTTCTATCCGATTTCACGCGTCTCCTTCCCTATTAATGTTACGAATATGTTAATTCTTCCACAAACACAAGGGTTACGCGAGAGATCTTCATCGTTATGTAAGCCCTTAATTAATCAGACGATAAGAACTTGACGCATTACGGGCCCCTATGGCAATAGTGGACCACAGTATTTCTTCTTGCAACATAAAGCTTCTCTTTCGCTCATCATTTTCGTCCACACTCGGATTTGTGAAGCCTTCAGACGTCGTTCGGCTCTTTATTATACTCTGCTACCGAACATTACCTCATCGGTGCGCTAGACATCGAATCGATAGTTTTTAGACCTGTATTTCATGTACGAATCATCCTTGGATCATCATTACGCGCTAGAATCAAAATTATTCATTTTCATAGATCATCAATTTCCCACTGTACCTGTTGAAGTAGAATGCATCCTTCTCGTTTTATACTGGTTACGAAATTTCGAAGTTTATCAGACCTGCTTACGCGTGTTTCGAAAACGCAACATTCATCGCTGCAGTCACCGATTGCAGCGTGGAAACGATTCGATTTGTTTATCTTCTAGCAACCGGTGTGAAATATCGGCATTAACTGCAGCTGGCTCAACGAGGAGTAGTTGTAATGTTTCATGAAGGTCGCCTTCTTTGATTTATACGTTCATGCCGTAAACCATGTTTACAAATAATAATGAAGTATGTATCGTTATAGAAAGTTAAATTAGTATGGACGGTAGATGCGCTAAATCCTGATCTTACATTTTTTGAGGAAGCTAAACATAAATATTTAATATCCATGTACATCTATTGCGTAGGAATTGAACAAATGTAAAACAGAGCTTCAATATTGGCGATCCAAATCTCCAGCGATACTCGCAGACAGTAGTTCGTCGAGAAGAAATCAATCTGTAACTGGACCACCCACCTATAGTAATTTAAATCTTCTGGATTTACCTGTTGAAATTCTCGAAAAGATTTTCAACTATCTAGATTACAATACCGTAGCTCATTTACGACCAGTAAGTAGAAATTTCAATTAGTTATTTTAATAATAACTTGGTTAACCCTTCGTGGGTGGGGTGATCTCGCGTCCTTATTCGGGTGGGGCGGTGCACTCGGTGCGCCAGGCTGTTTTGGGTCAGTTTTACTCAGTTTTGACTTTATATCATCAGGTATTCAGACAAATCCATGTAGGTACATTACTAAATATAATTCAGACATTATCAAAAGAACGGTTTTATTGAAAATGAGCACAAAATAACTCTCGATCCTCTCGTTAAAATTCGATCGTTGGCGCACTCAGTGCACCAGCCCCACCCTCGAAGGGTTAATGAAAATATTAACATTTTATATACTTGCTTACTTGCAGGTATGTCATCAAATGGATCGTGTTTGTGGATCAATATTGAACTCCACATTCCAAAAGCTTCAAGCACAAATGTTAAATCGTTTTCACGCAATTCAAGCACAGATACCAAGACGCGAATCAGCTCGATGTAATCATCTGCTAGGTTGCGAATCGGAAATAATCGAAACGCTTCACATGTGGCTCACATCATTGCAGATGAGTTTTGGCAAGCACATCGAACGTAAATATTGTTGTTTTTTTCCTGGGGAGGTATGTTAAATTTCCCTTTGGATTGGTCATGGAATGGTAAATCTATACAGGAGATTTCAGTCGCAATTATATTTCAGATTTTAGACGAAGTTTATCGTATTTTACATTACATCAAAATTAGTCCAAAATTAGCCAGTTCGTACAAAGTTACGGACGAGTTGTTTGATTTATGTAGTATGGCCATGGAGTACTTTAAGGAACGCATAGAGCCAACATTCTGTGATCCGTTTCGGAATGTAAAGATTTCATAGAACCACCAGTAAGGCCGTTAGACCCAATTTCGCAAGTATTACATAATCCCCGTAGAAATTGCTATTCTGCAAAAAAAGTAATCGTTTCGGTAAGATATTTGGAAAGATAGCCGAGGCAGTAGGCGGACTCTTTTCGCGAAAGGTTATCAAGATAATCATTCTTTACAGCTATTGAACAGGTCAGATACAATTCATATTTTCAGACTTTTTTTAAGCTCCTTTTAATACAGATAGATATCTGCTCGAGTGATATTATACATATATTTCTGAATGAACAACGAATGCCCTTCCCTCACATGAGTCACGGTAATAGTGTTTCAAATGGAAAAAAGTATGAATATGATAATTTTTCATAGACCTCCCTGATTACAAACAATGGATGAAAGTACCACTTTCAGGAACTGGAATTGTACTAATAAAGTGAATTCGTTCGAAAAATGTGAAAATGAAATTTCAGTCATGCGTTATGTTTGAACATGAATTCGCTTGTATGAATTTTTAAATATTTACAGGGGTGTTGGAAACATAACATTTCAAAAGTTGATTGTTATACAATAAAAATTTATGATGTTCAAACAATTGTCATTCCAGAATTCCAATATAAATTCAATAATTAAACAGCTGTGTGTATCGCTTAAATTTAACTGTTATTAATCTTGTTGATCAGTGTTTTATCGTGTCGATACAAAAGTCCGCGAAATGGGGCACTGTTATGTTATCTCCCCTTTAGTATCAAGCAACATTGAAGATATTTTTGTACTATTCAGACATTGTGTATATATTAAGACCGATACAACATCTGTTGTTAAGACAATAGTACACTTTGTACTGTGAACTATTATTAGAAACGTGCTTAAAATTAACGTCAGGCGATTCAAATGCCGAAGTGTATATTCCAATTGAAAATATGTTGTTTGTTCAACGTGTATACTATAATTAACAATATGTTAAGTATATCGAACAAATACGACTACGTATTCGTGGTCCTATTTGGTAAACGTAAAAACATATTTCCTCGCAATGATTTCCGGTAAACATTTAAAAATATTTTATGTTTTGATACTTAACGAATTCGTCTTGAAATCCTCTAACTCTAACAAATAGACTTGAAAATTTGATAGGTGTATTTGCAAAAAATTGAAGGTGACCTTGAAAAATCATGAAAAAAAAGAAACCATGCTATATCTGACAAAAACGTTTTCGATCGGACTGCTAATAATTCGTGGATTACTCTCTATATAATTTCTTTTCCTAACGCAACATTAGGGTTCTTTCTGGAAAGAGATTGTTAGCATGTATTTTTCCGTAACAGTGTCCGCAAACTGATAAACATATTAGGGTCAAATTACGTGGATGACAACAATGAATAAATTTGTTTTTCTTCTTCAAACATTTGTATTTTCTTACAGATTCCTTCAACGGTTCCGAAAACCATTGTACCGTTCGGTTCGAATTGGTTCGAATCGCGTTCGTTCGATTAATCATCGCGTTCTACAGATGTCGCTAGCGACCGGTTGACGAGCGAACAATTTTTACGAGCTTCCCTTCTGTACACGAACACATATCTCCGGGACGACCAGGGACGACAGAAATGATCTCTTACTGCACGGATTGTGGGATCCAATCGAGAACACGCTTGTGAGTCGGTGGGTACGTTTCAGTACGTTTTCACAAAATGTGACCGAGAAAAAAAAACCGTCGTTACAAAGTGGCGATACGCAGTAAGAGAGGGGCAGCATATGTAAATACATTTGGTTGTGATCGTCGGCGTTGTTTGTACGCCGATTTTGATCTTGATTGCGTACGAACGAGCCAACGAGATTCTGTAGAGCATAAAACTCCTCCAAAAGTATTCCGTACCAACAAGAAAAAATCCGAGCCGAGAGGAATCGTTTCTAAGAGGGGGGTAGAGACCGTTTTTTTCCGCGTAAAATAGGGAACAGTGAAATTTGTTATTCTTTACTCTGCTATTTACAAAGCCGAATCAAGCTGAATTCGATGCATTCGGTCGCGATTCTCTGAAAGGAAGATAGTTTCGAGGACAGACGACGAAAAAGAAGAGCTGTTTCGACTACACACACGCGCGCTTTTTTCCGGGTACGATTTACGCGTGTGTGTGCGCTGTACAGATTCCCTCCGTGACGTCGCGTAATTCTGATGGCGTACCGCGACGTTAGAAAGGAGGAAAAACGGTTTCTCTTCTCCCCTATTGGCTGACGAATCGCCGTTACGATTGTGCTGTCATCGCGGTCAGAGACGAGAAGGGATTGCACGTCATAGACGAGGTAATTGGTAGAACAACCATCTAATATACTTTTCTACAACTTTTCTGTTACAACGTTCGATGCCACGTTGCCGACAATTTGTAGATCTTAAATTGTTAGTGAGATTCGAGTAGGTATTCAAATTGGAATCCAGTGACCTGTAATAATTGAAATAATGCTAGAATAGTTTTGGTCACAAAAACCGGGCTCTTGAATCAATGTGCTATGGTTGCTCTAGCTTCTATCTATATAGTTCGTGGCTCCTCCTTATAGACCCGGCTTCAGATAACATGCCTCGTTCTAAGATTACTTTGTCTACGAGATGACGGTTGTGGGCAAAGTGTTATAGCCTGTTGAGAAGTCGCAGCACCACGAAACTAAAGTATTGAAAGGGAAAGGGGGACAATTGTCGCCGCACCTCATTTTGTATAAACATTTATGGAAATTGTAATTGTAATATATACTTTATTTTATTACTCGTTCGTGTTCACTTTACTCTTATTATTTTAGATATAGTGCTACCTCGTTTTGTCAATTATAATTTGGGAAAAGTGAAATTTTTATGTGTAGATGTTGATAATACTTTATTAAAAAAAAAAAAGAATAGCAACAACAATATATATTTGGGATATTCCGTATAAAATACGTGTAAATAGACTTACAATTAAACTGTAGGTCCCGTCGCGAAATAATTCCGGAAGGAGTTCACAAAGCGACGTAAAATAAAATTAAAAAAAAAAAAAAAAGACTTACAATTCTTTATGCAACGAGTTTGTGGATCAATGAGACGTGACTTGTGGGCACCAGATACTCCGTTATCTTAGAACACTTCGTATATCCTATAGCTACGCCGGTCTATAAGTTACATGGTCTAAGGTCTCCGTCGCTCATCGTACATTCCCTTTCTCGAAGACCTGCGCAGTGACTAGTGCGCAATGGAGTGGTGGGGATAGAAAACGTGACGCCGGAGAGGTCGGGAAACGCGACGCTACCGTACTTACCGTAGTCACACGAGTGTAGCGCGCCGAGTCGGACAGAGACAGAGCAATAGAGAACGAGCCAGGAACGAGAAGGACAACGTTATAAGAGAAGAAACGAGAGTACGTTCGACGGTGTAACAGAGTGAGAACGAGTGCATTGCAAGGGTCGTGAGGAGAAGGAAGGGATCTCCGTCAAAATGTCGCTGAAAACACCAACGCGGATACATTGATTGCTTTCCGTCATTTAACAGGGGGTACGTGATCTTATTCAAGATTTCCTCGCGCCTTTTTCTTCTCTCTCGTCTAGCCGTTCCAACGACGGATAGATCGGGAACGCACGAAAATCATACCGCAGCTTCTTCGAAGCTTACAAAGAGAGAAAAGTCATAGGTGCATCAATTGCGCACGGTCACCCGGTTTCCCTCTTTCCAACAAATACATCTTTCGGTAAAATAATACGTTTACAGACGGTAAAGAGGAGATTCGGATACCCCCTTTTCGACGACTGAATCACAATCGAAACGTGGGACCGGTTTCGTTCCCATCGGGATTCGAAAAAGAGCGTTCGAAAAAACCCGAGTTTTCAGTTAGAATTTAGATCAAGAATATTATATTGGTTGTTTTTCTCCCCCGTTTTTTTCTTCTTGATTTTTAATCATTTGAAAATTGACGTGCCCCGATCCAGGTGCTGCTCGAAACTGGAGTATCTGACTGCTGTGAATAGTGAATAGTTGAAGTGAGAGTATATCAAACAGTATTCTGATGCATCACACGAAAAACTAGAGCGAAAATCTTTATTCGAATAGACACTAAAGAGGATGGTTTGTTGTTGGTTTACACTTGCAAATGCTATTATATTCCAAGTAATTTTCTTTATATAATTTTGAAGATTTGATAACATAATGCATTCTATAGTTACTCTGGAATTTAAACATTTAATAGACAACAACTAGAAAAATTTGTTTGAACAGCGGAACTGAAACTCCACTTTTCTGCTTTTTGCAACGGCAAGTTTCTAAGTTCCTTACAAAATGCATATTAGTTTAGCTGTTTTCTAGAATTGTAAAAGTATAAGTAAAGTTTATTCTGCTAAATACAACTAGAATCTAAGCAATATGTCTTTATCTGCTATCACGTTTCCTTCCTCTTTGCTTTTCTTAATGCGGTTTGTTCGAATAAAGTTGTTTCGCCGTACAGGTTCTCTCAAAGATGCTTATTTATATATACTTTCTTATTCGCTATTTACTATATAATGTGACAAGTGCTAGCCAAGTTTGTACTCCTTCCGAGCTTACTAAAGAAGTTGTGATGTTTGTACTATCTACTGCAATATTGTAAACAAAAACAAATGTTGTATTTCACTTTCATTATTCCAATAAAACTCAGTTTGATTCTTCAAGTTCTCCCGGAAAATTTGAAATACTGTGGTGTTTGTGTTCTCGTCGTTGTGCATTGTTTGCAAGATATTATGTTCTCGACAAGTATTTCGGTTCGAAAAGTTCTCCGGCTTCGATTTGTGTCGGTATTTCTATAATTTGGTTCGCGCGTGTTATGTGTACAACACGCCACGGCCATTTCGTTACGGTGGCGGGTAAATACATATATTTATGCCCATCTGTTCGTATTCGTTGCATATCTTTATTTCCTGATTATCCTGCATCGTCGACGAAGCCATTCGCTGGCTGCCTATATATCATGCATTTGTTGTCGTCGAAAGTAATCCCAACCTCTAGGGTATTTTTTTGATAATCCAGAATTTTGATTTCTTGCGAACAAGCTCGAAATTAAACATCGAATATTTGGTCATTTCCGTGGCTGCGCCAGAGATTTCGTTAATCCGTTTGTTTCCTCGGTTATTTCTTTTTTCTATAGAAAACGGTTCAACAGAAACGGAGGCCGGTTTCGTGTATTTAAATACGATATTCTTACGAAAAATCTCGACAGGTTACATCGCGGATTTGTTTTCCATCGATATCTCACGAAGAAATCTCATCGAGTTATTTCAACATAATTCTTGTCGAACAATTCAGGCCAGACTGCGTTCTTCTTTGCTAGCCAGTGAAATTAAACAAAAGTCTTTGTCTTTCCTAACATTTTCCATATTATCGTTTAAACAATCATATAGAAGTGTACACTGCACACACACCGTTTTTATTATATTTATTTCATGCGAATAGAAATGTATGTATTTCTAAATAAATAAATGTAAATAATTTTGCGAACATGTATAGTTGAACATTTCGGTTTTGTCAGATATTTGCCAGATGTGACTAGAAATTAACAGGTATGTAAAATGTACAAGGATAACAGAATAATACGATCGGCAATATTATTAGATTTGATTATTTATCGATTTTTTTTCAACCTAGGAAGCTATGTTATTCTCCTGATTAGTTGTGCAGTGATATACCTATATTTGTTTGTATGTTAAATCATCAGGTGTATGTTTTCCGAATTGTAACAAATGATGTTTCAGGTTTCTGGTGAAGCTGATTATCTAAAACATTAGAAATATGGTATCGACTCGTCAGTCAAGTAACATGGGAGGAAGTAACGGGGGCGGACCAGTTGCCGAAGTTGCAGACAGTAGTTCGTCGAGAAGAAATCAATCTGTAACTGGACCACCCACCTATAGTAATTTAAATCTTCTGGATTTACCTGTTGAAATTCTTGAAAAGATTTTCAGCTATCTAGATTACAATACCGTAGCTCATTTACGACCAGTAAGTAGAAATTTCAATTAGTTATTTCAATAATAACTTGGTTAATGAAAATATTAACATTTTATATACTTGCTTACTTGCAGGTATGTCATCAAATGGATCGTGTTTGTGGATCAATATTGAACTCCACATTCCAAAAGCTTCAAGCACAAATGTTAAATCGTTTTCACGCAATTAAAGCACAGATGCCAAGACGCGAATCAGCTCGACGTAATCATCCGCTAGCTTGCGAATCGGACATAATCGAAACGCTTCACATGCGGCTCACATTATTGCAGATGAGTTTTGGCAAGCACATCGAACGTAAACATTGTTGTTTTTTTCCTGGGGAGGTATGTTAAATTTTCCTTTGGATTGGTCATGGAATGGTAAATCTATACAGGAGATTTCAGTCGCAATTATATTTCAGATTTTAGACGAAGTTTATCGTATTTTACATTACATCAAAATTAGTCCAAAATTAGCCAGGCCGTACAAAGTTACGGACGAGTTGTTTGATTTAAGTACTATGGCCATGGAGTACTTTAAGGAACGCATAGAGCCAACATTACCAGAAATTCCATACTTCGGAGCAGATTTCTTGGATCTTGCCGGAACATTTTCATGTAAGCAGAAAATTCGAGCTTCTAGAATTATTTCGAACAATGGAAAGGATACGTTTTACATAAAATGGTTACAGCTTCTAGTAATGTGAACAAACCATTCATATGCCTGGACTCGGCGCCTCTAACCGTTGGAAGTGGCAAGGCAGAAAGCAATAGCGGAGAAGAAGGCTCTCCTCCACATTCTTCGGATGATCCTGTTCTTTTGGAATCGAATGTATCACCCCCACAATCGAACATGGTGTTACGAAAACGAATTCGCAAGATCAAGCAAGGCATGAAGCGGTACAATAGTCAGTTAACATTAATGCGTAGAGATTTGAGGAATTGCAAAACAAAGATAGCAGAGCAGCAGAAACAGATCGTCGAATATGCTACGCGTCTCGACGAGAATGACAAGAAAAACGAGGAAACTTCACGCAAATTTAGCACACTCCTACAGGTATTTACGAAGGTACACTGAGTACTCATAAGCGTAATGTGTGACAGAAGAGATGTAGGCTTCATGTCATTTAGATTCGTTGTGATAGTTGGATCTTACTTACAATAGAATCGAAGGTAAAATTATTGAAAATCTTTATGTATCGCGACTTCTGTGATTTATTTATATGTTCATGCCGTAAACCATGTTTACAAATAATAATGAAGTATATATCGTTATAGAAAGTTAAATTAGTATGGACGGTAGATGCGCTAAATCCTGATCTTACATTTTTTGAGGAATCTAAAAATAAATATTTAATATCCTTGTACATCTATTGCGTAGGAATTGAACAAATGTAAAACAGAGCTTCAATATTGGCGATCCAAATCTCCAGCGATACCCGTGTGCGTGGTATGCGGCCAATCTATGTTGGTACCGTCAGAGGATGTTTTGATTCAAAGTAATCAAGGGGTAGCACCAGAGACAGCGAATGAAGAGTTAGACTTCATTCCCATAGCAGACTCACAGAGTCCTACCGAAGTGGCTCCGCAGCAGCCAATTACACAACAACAGCCTTCACCGCCACCGCCGACAGAGGAAATGGCACCACCGAAGGCTCCCGTGCCTTCGTTATCCACAAAACGGAAATCCACATCGGAGGAAACACCTAGCGACGCTGGGAAGAAACCTCGTCGCACTGCCAAGTCACGTCAGGTCAAACGTTCGAAAATATAAATCGATTCTGATCATGGTACAAAAATATTAAACTAACATCCTTGCTGAGTTTTCGGGATATATGTATTAATTAAGGGGTCTCTCTGTCGGGTTCGAAGCGGCCACGTGTCCTCTCTGGCGCAGCCAGCGAGCACGAACGATCTTAGAAAAGTACAAAATTCTTTCCTGAACGTCCTGCATTTCGCGCAACGAACCTCGTTTTTGAAAATTATAGCCACGTCGGTTGCCGCGTGATGGGGATTGACGCGATTAATTTTCCTATTTTTATTACGGACGGATTCGTTACGCATGGTGACATCTACAAATATTCTAAATGATAGCTGATCGTTCGGCTCGCTCGCGATGACACGCCCAGGCAAGATCTTTCACTTCCGCAGAGAACTCTTTCGATTATTGTTTTCACGATGGTATACACAAGGATAAAGCGTTGAAATTTATGTGATACTTTCAATTTATATCAAGTTGTAGAGCAGGTCAAACATCGTGACCACGGTGTGGTGATATAGAGACGTTTGTTTGTCTGTATCTCTTGAATGCAAACAATGCGCTGATATGTCTGCTTTTTTTCTTTTCTTTTTTTTGTACTATAACGATCTTTCCGTTTGATACCGTCTGATTCGTAATTGTTAAATTAAACGCCGGTTAGACAATACAGAACCAAATGCGTAAACGCAATGTATCAGGTACGCTGAATAGTTTTCGCCGATTTTTGTTAGTCGTAATTCCTCGTATTTGTATAGAAGTAAATATAAATATATCTAAGAACATACGAAACAAAAGAAAAACATAATTTAAATATGTTTTTTCCTTAATTTTTCACAGTGAAAACGACAAAAACTGTTCAGGGTACTTAATATTTGGTGATCAAGCGAGACTAAGATCTTCGTATTAAACACGATATAATTGAAGTTCGATGTTTGAAATTTCTAAAGAAATTCCAATTGCGTATATGTTACTATTTAGTAAATCGTTCAATTAATGAAATGGAATCACTGTACGTGATTATTGTTGTTCCCTGTGTAGACAGAGAACGAATGGTCTTGTCTTTGTAGAAATTTTTGTTTAAAATTTCGAGCGGACATTCGACATGGTTTTAGCAAATTTTATTTTACAGTATCAATAAATAAGTACCTGAGGGGACTGACTGGGAATGGTTCGCGCAGGTACTCCAACGTTCATCAATATTCATATCAATTTTCTATTCGATCTAAAATCTGCTCAATTCGAAGGAAGGAAACAATAATTTCCCTTCGAAATGGTTTGTGTATACCACTTACGCTACCATGGGTTTTATTACAGAAAAAAATGGATAGTGAAAGGTTTTATGAATTGTATTGGTTTTGTCGCATAATAGTACGTAACATCGATTTATTTTTCTGATATGTCGTTAAATGAATTTATAATGAATTTAAACAAATAAGAAAACAAGGGAAATAAACTAATGTTTAGCGAATGCAGCTCACCATGATGAAATCAAAAACACTTCTAATAATATAAAAGTTCTGTGAGCCTTAAAAAAATGCGATGTTGGGGAAAGTGGATTGTGAACGTGAGCAAAACATATGTTAAATACCTTTAACGGGTGTTATTTTGTTTCTAACACGTCATCCGTTCGAATGAGCGATTGTCTCATAGGGTGGCGTATATTGCAATATTAATAGCGCTAGGAAATTATTTATAGGATCAATTTATTTATAGGAAAATGATTGTCAGATTATTTCAATTAAAATAAATTTCAACACATCAATTTTTGTAATTTATATCAATCACGTTGATTAACAAATTTACTGATTCCGCCGCCACGTACGTGAAGGAAATGAGATGTAGGAAAACAATTGAACGTATTATTTAATTAAATCGATTTGAAAATAATTACCGCTATCGTTCATCTAATTTCTTTTTGAAAAATCGGACGGATTACCCTGCGCGATGCTCGATGATCGGTCTGCGTAGATTCAATTATTTCATTTGCACCAATCCTAATTAATCTCGGAGATGCATAGTTCGAAATATTGTGAGTTAATTATTCATGATTCTAGTAATAAATATAAAGGATACTGATAATAAGTAAATGATACTTTATTATAAATATACAAATATATATATACATTGAATATATATTTGTGAGTGCGGTAACTTGCCAGGACATGCATACCACACGAAGCACTTTAGTTTAAATTTTAATGGAACAATAAGATATGATAATTAATGATGAAATAATTATATATATATATATGCATATATATAATTTTTTATCGATGTCGAAAATTAATTAGGTGATGAAATAAAAAAAAAACTAGTGAGTAGAGAGACAGTGAAAAAGGAAGAGAACATGTACGTCACAACACAACATATGGTGTATGAGAGTTAAATGTGTGAGTCTTAATGAGCGTGTGATATTTAAATGAAAAAATGACGAGAAAACAAAAACACTAAATTCAAACTTAATAGGAATTTACGATGTGATGCTTTATCGATTTAACTGCGGGAAAGTGACCTTTATTCAAATAAACTACATGTGGGGCGTTTCTGGCTACGAAACGATGTGTGAATTTTACTTATTATTGTTATGTTGAATAGGATTGCGGGGGCGGGCGTAATTGTATCGCCGTGTCGGAAATTTCGAAAATGCTTTTGCATTGTATGCTTATAATAGCGAATGCGTTCTGACAGATTCAGCAAGAAAGAAAGAGATCAAGCAAACAAACCAAAAGTAAATGGAACGAACGAACAACAATAATTGTGAAAAAAGGAAACAAAATATATATACTTGTAAAAATGGGATTCTTCTTACACGAGTGTATCTAGGCCCCTGATGTAACAGCATCCTGTATACAAACAATTTTAATGATTGTATATCTGTGAATCAGTAACATTAATGTACCTCACGTACTCTTAACTAAAAATATTTATTCTTCCGACGATACACGTTGCCAATTTATTGTCTTAAAATAGTTTACAGTCCTCGGCTTTCCGACATTATCCGTCCCCGAACGATACAAAATGTAGCGTTGTGTACTACGTATATGAAATCTACTAAGATTAATCGAATATAACAATGAATACACAATTTAGAAGTAGAATAATTTCCTAATTAGTAGTGCCGTGCGGTAAGGACTGCGAGCACAAAAATAATAATAATAAAACAAAGAAAACGAAACGATCATTTTCAATTTTTTTTAATTCGCCACGAATTCAATCCGAGGACCATCGCTCGTTCGCAGTATGTACATATACAATACTAGCAAAGTAAATGGTCTCCGGATCAGGTACACAAAGAGATAGAGTACTTTGGAAATTATACACTCACACACGGAAGAAAAAAAAGAAACTGATCATAGAAAATGCTAGAGCGTTACGGCCCGAAACGTCGTTGTACCGCCGAACAACATTAGTTATCTTAAATGGTTTTGCATGTATTAAAGCGATTGTAAATATATAATATATATATATATATATATATATGATCTATATGTATATATATATTATATTATAATATATTAGATACTCATAATAAACGTAATTTAACATAAAACGTACTCCTAGATGCCTTCTATGTTTGCATTACGTTTAAACAAATGGAACGGTTCGAAGATCTTTGGAATTTCAACTGAGTATGAGTAAAATATATATCTGAACACAGGATGATTATATTTACGGCTTATGCAAATCTTCAAAAAAGGATAGAATATCAAACTCGACAGAATTTTGTACAATTTTTATTTGTTCTGGATCTACAAAGGCTGTTTCCATATAATTTTATTTCATTCCACTTTCTTCACATCTACTATAATCTAATCTATATGATCATTATCATCCTTCTCACACTGACAATGTCTTTCTGTAAATTTGGATCTGATGGTAAACATCATGTATCGTAAAGATACAGAAAAACCAGAATGCAAACTGATTATTCGCTGATGCATTTCAGTGCATTGCTTGTCTCACGTGTGCGCTGCGTTTTTCACGCGTTTGTATTGGTCTCTGACGCGACCTTGACTTTCGCTTTCGTCTGCTAGTCGAGCACGTGGCTTCGTTTGACAGTTCTGTTCCTTTGTCTGGATAGGTGGCGACCCTGCTTCGACGAGCCGTCGACCATGCTCAACAGTTACATTTCTGTCGAAAGATGGCTTTTGTCCACATAACACTGCGATGATAATTACGGATTCATTTCGGGATTGTTTGTTTACGAGAATTATGGTGTCACAGTGGTGTCTTATGTCCCAACGAGTCTTCCAGATTTAACGTGTTCTTTCATCGACGCAACAGTTCGTCAAACGAATCTTTATGGATAACTGTGCCTCGTTACGCTACGCTACCAGTGCATATTACTTGTTGCAACTCGGTTGTAACCTTTCCACGTGCGCATTTTAGGTTGATTCCATTTCTTTCTCGAGTTGATCCTTCGCAAACGAATTGTCGACGTGATGGCAGATACGCTGCACAAGGATGGATACGAAATGTGTAAGTGGATATGAAGTCAAAGAGTTTCATTCCTCGTTGTTATCAAACATGGTCTATGTCATGTCGTAAACCACTTTGCACCAAGTTCTTATCAGTAACCGATGTTTGATAGCGTAAGACTTCAGGAACTATACGAAACATTGGAAAACAACAATTATAATGGTATTCAATGTTTGTTGGTTCGTGTAAGCAGCGAGTATAGCGATGCGTGGCGGAGGTGCAAACATGGGAACCGATAGCGATATGAAGCTGGAACCATCTAGTCCTACGGAGAAATATACGTTCTCTCGTTGCAGTAGTACTGGATCAGTGAACACGCCGTCTTCATCGGCGCATAATACAGGTAAAACGATGAAATTCAGCTTTTAAGATTTAGAAAATATATATCGGTGTCGTTGCTTATTTGTAGAAGACGAAGACAGTGATAATAAAAATTCTACTATAAGTTACAAAGAGCGCAGAAGGGAAGCCCATACCCAGGCTGAACAGAAACGGAGAGACGCAATCAAGAAAGGATACGATTCCCTTCAAGATTTGGTTCCCACTTGCCAGCATACAGATTCGTCAGGCTATAAATTATCTAAAGCTACCGTGCTTCAGAAGTCGATAGATTATATACAGTTTTTGTTGCAACAAAAGAAGAAACAAGAGGAAGAACGTAACGCTTTAAGAAAAGAGGTTGTCGCTTTGCGTATTATGCAAGCTAATTACGAGCAGATCGTTAAATCCCATCAGACCCAACCGGGACACGCAGAAATGCGTATATCCGATGAAACGAAATTTCAAGTGGTAAGTTTAATTCAAGTTCAATTTGAATATTGTTCATAATCGAAATGTTATTCCAGTTCCAGGCAATTATGGATCGTTTGTTCCAAACGTTTAATAACATTTCCGTAGCAAATTTTGCAGAGTTATCCGGATGCGTATTCAGTTGGTTGGAGGAACATTGTAAACCTCAGGTAAATAAGCTATACTTGAAACTGCTACATATATTTTATTTACGAGTTAACAAATGTTTCAGACTTTACGAGAAGTGGTACTGTCAGTACTCCAACAGCTTAACAGTCAAATCAGCTAGTCGAGTATATTAATAGAGTCGATGGTTGCACAATATAATATCTATAAAAAATGTTTTACTGGTACTTAGTTCGGTAATTGGTAGAGTTACCAGAAACGATGGGAACATTGTGTGTTTTATGCAATACGGGTAGCATAATAAGTGCACAAGACATATAAATAGAAATTTATTTTATATATTAATATAGTTGTAGATATTGTAGCCATGGGAATGTGGCGCAGAATTTCCTCATGCCGTTGTTGGCGATCGGACGATGTTAAATATTTTTACCAGAGATTTTTTATTACATCAATTTGCCACATATGTATATATGTGTACGAATGTATCCGACTATGTACATAATACAAATTAATCTGCAATATAGCAGCTTGAAATAAACATCAGAACCGTTTTGGTTTACATTCCGTATTTTATAGTCGTAGATATTATGGCGATAGTCGAAATTCCTCGATATTCTTGTTTACCATCATTATTGTCAATTCTTACCAACAAAATTTAGTCATTTCCTGTGTTTCGGTTGCTTTCACTTAAACTCTCTCAGACTCTGTAGGCATGCTTTCTCCTTGGGTGATATCGTTTAAAAGTATAGCATCCATTTTGGGCCTGCTTGGGTCGTCAGGTTCTTGGTGAGGACTCTGAACGCGTCTTCTCTTTGATCTGTCTTCCTGTCTGCAGCATAGGTCTCGAAAAATACAGGCGTAACAGGCCAGCAGTGCACTCATCATCATCAAACCTCCTATCGCGAGAACGACTACCAAAAATATCGATATTTCGTCACCCATGTTCAAACTGTCTGAAAAAATGTCAGTACATGTATCTTGTGAGACGTATAGACGCATTAACAATATGCGTATGCATTTTGATTGAATTAAATATTACGCGAAAGGATTTTTATCTTATTTTATCGGCTTTATCGATTCTATAAATTACGTAACAAGTTTTATTGTGTTCGTTTTATCTATAAAGAATCCTTTTTATATTGCACAGAATTTTCAGTAAAGAAAGGGGTTCCTATTGTGCTGGAATACATTATTGCTGTTCTGTAGAAAGTATTATCACAATTGTTGTATTTAGTATGCAGTTCCCTTAGCTTTGAAAAATGGTCCTATTATAATAGGACAATAGTCTATTGTCTGGTTGAAGAATGGTTATTCAAGGAATTGTGTTCCCTTGGTTTCACCTTATCATGTACCTTTCACAACTAATACAGTCAAAGCCTTTCGCATAAAAATTTCATTTAGGGTTGCATGAAATATTTCATATTTCGAAAGCGGGGACTGACGTAAATCTACAAATTTCAATCAAAATTAGGAATTAATAACAGGGTATATTTGATCGCGTGGCGTTCAATTCAATTAATCAATAAGATTGATAATAAGTAAAATTTACATTGTACACACATATTTTTATATATTCTAAAAATTAAATAAAATTCTGTTTTATGAAATACGAGATTGTATTATCAAACAGGTATAATATCTATATCCGTTGTATTCGTCGATAGTCATGTATGCGCGAGAAAAGCCATAAGTGAATTGCGCGAGTATCCAGCAACAAACGTTAGAAGAAAGCTTCTCAAAAAAGTTTCGATAAAGTTTCTTATAAGAACAATTTCATAATTTATATAATCAATTTAATAATTTCACTGAAAATGTATATGGAAAAATTCAAATGAAATGGATATTTCTGAATGACATTGTAAGTGTTTTAATATTTAAATTGTTCTATTATTCGAACGCACACTTACCTGCCGAGAATGTTCGTCTACCAGTTGGAGTGTTTCCACACGGATGGCACCACCAGTTCAAAATGCAAATTTTTTCGAGTAAATCATTTTTGAGAAGAATCATTTGTAGCTGCACATAACAAGCATGCAATACAAACAATTGTGAGAATAAAAATGAATAAAGAAACAACTACCTTCGTCAATAATTTTATAATAAGTGGGAAATACTGTATCGATATGTTTCAACTTTTTTAACTTGGCTCCCAACGCGCTCAAAAAAACTTTTTAAATATTATATGTATTAGACTGTAAGATCTGAATTATTTTGAAAAGTTAGAGCAATTAGTTTACTGCATGATGTGGAAAGAAATTTTGTCAGAAATTGCTAAAGAAAATACTAAAAGTAGCATATTTTACAACGTTTTTATGTGGGCGTATGCTGAACATTTTAAAAATATGTTTTGTAGATCTGTCTCAATTATATGCATTGAAAAATGACAGACATTGAAAGATCTAAGAATCCTTCCATTTATTACAGTTGAGGACCGAAAATCGTGAAAAACTGCAATTTCTACCATTTTTAAACGTTTGTAGCTGATTGCAACGTCGATCGATTTTGCATTAAAAAAAATTGCAAAATACGACTTCCAGTATTTTCTCTGTAATTCCGACAACTCGAAATTGTTTTGAAAAATTTTGTTCACGTTGCGTAGCAAACCAGTTGTTCGAACTTCTGGAAAAAGTTGAGATCGTATAGTCCACTATTAAAAATTTATCGTCTTTTTAAGAGTGTCCGAATATTTTAGTGGGTCGTTGTATATCGACATTAATGTCCAATCTGTATTTATATTGTTCGACAGTGACAAGTTTAATATATCGAACGCGCGTCGATATTAATTTCAAAGAAAGATCTTTGGAATTGAGATATTAATAAATAATTGCAGTGCCATAATTGTGGACGCTCTGTTTCGATGTACTCGGATAAAATCCAGGACCATGGAAATAGGAATATTGCGAAACGTTCTCGGAAACCAAAAGCTTAACAGAGCAATTATTCGATTTCAACAGACGTTTATATATTCCGCGCAAAAAGGAATCGTGCAACAGCACATCAAGCGAGTCTGCGAGTATTTGTATTGATTCGCGGTCTTTTTACTTATTCGGTAATGAAATTCCACTTTCATTTCCCGCTTCGTTCGGTTGTTTTACAGCGCGCGAACGAATTGGTCAAACGATCAAAGCATACGAAGCAGTGTGCTTTACTAACTTCGTTATCCTACAAATGGAACAGAATCTTTGTTGACCGTCGCAAGCGTTTTAATTTCCTGTTTCAAAGGGTTCGCGCGCGTTAATGCACACGATTCGCAAGTAAATAGGACAATAACAATAATTGCTTCCTGGCTTTACCTTAACAAATGTTTCCGTATCATTACGATTTATACGTTCCCAATCGAAATGCTGCTCTCCTCCATAAACATCAGCCATTTCCGGAACAATCCAGGAGGAATTTCCTCGGAAAGCCTCCGCCCTTCGTTCGTAACAAACCTTGTCCTTTCCTATCGATAATTCAAGTTCGATACAGGTCTGCGAGTGGATCGCTCGAGCTTCAAACGATCCACGAAACTCCTCGGTGATGGAGAGCTGCTTCTTCTCAAAGAACAATCATTTCCATACAAATTCCCTGCGTAAAAGGGCGCCGGAGCAAAGATAATTTGCATGGATTCTCGCGGGAGCCTCCGCTTCATTGATATATATCAACTTCGATACTGTTCCGGGCTTCAATAACTTTATTCACGGTTCTCCTTGCATTTATTAACTTGGTTCACCTTCAATTTTCCTTAGCGGTTCCATCGTGTGTACAATTACATCATCTATGCAGATTTTTAATTTATTTATTACTTTTTTTTCTATCGATTCTATTCAAATTCTTCGTCGACTGAAGTTTGAAATACTTCCAAATCTTTCTCACGTCTCGTTATTTCAAACTAAATGGATTCGTAGTGTTGTTATTTCAATATAATAATGGGAACATATTTGAACCTGAATTCAAATTCAACTTTCAATCACTATATTTGCCTATATAATTATGAAAGTGGTGTAAGTGAAAATTTAAAAAAAGAATGAGTTTACCATGAGTGACGATATTGTGAGAAATGAATCGTTAGATAGTGCTTGTTATTTCATATCTTTTCTCTTCATATCTTTCACTTTCATGATTATGGTCACAATCGTAACATTCACTTGGTCCATAAACTTTCCAGAAGTTCAGGACTAAATTCAGTGTCGGGACACGCGCACACTCATAATGTATGCTACTTGAAGATTGAATTCCAATATCAACTTTCCGCCATCCAGGTCGTGAATAATCCATTAACCACCACAGGCATTATATATGTGCAGTGTGTCATGTGTGTTGTTAGAACTTTTTTCTCGTCACAGGCATCGCAGACGCGTTAGGGGTATGTTATTCTACTTTCTTCTGACATGAATTTTTTTCGTATGTTTCACTTGATATGCTTCTAAAGCTGGTGCCGTTTCATTTTGTAGAAATTCGCGAGGGCACGTGTGCTGGGTAGAAACCAGAAGAATAAGAAGTGGCACGAGAAATCGGCGGAAGTTCGCACAGGTGAAAGTAATGGTGTCACTGAGTCGGTCTTCGGGGTGCGATCTCACCAACACGAGAACAAGGGCCATCGACCAACAACACCATTTATCCTCTTCCTGTTTGCGTCGGCGGAAACACCTAAGAACGACGCTCGCATCACGAAAGCCGCGTGAGAACTGCGAACAGAAGCAGAGGCTCGCGCATCCTCTCGGCTGCTGCTGCCTCGCTTCTGCCTCTCTCCTTTCCGGATGACCTTTCTCCTTCGAAGAGCTACAGACAAGTCCCTTATCTCCTTTGCGTCTCCTTTATTGTGACAATACGATCGGTAAGCCCTCCACACAAAACGTCTCACATTCGTTTCCCCAAGAAAATGAATGTCGCTTGGCGGATTATTAATCTTCCTTTCTGCGAGTAGCGGCGCGGCGCACAGCAGGACAAAGCGACGAAGCACTCTCGTAATAATCAAAGGACTTTTGCAAAAGCGTGTCTATGCAGAAGAAAAATTTCTCATATTCGTACACGGTATTGGACGAACCACGGTTTTCTTGTAATTCTGCAAAGTTTATCACAGTTTTTCAAAGTTGAAAAAAAAGTTCGTACCGTAATCTCTCTATTTTTCTCATATTTTGCAATAGTTGTAATTATGAAACAAGTAAATCATCGCTCTATCTCGTTTCTATCGAAAGTTCTCTGATTTTGACGCGAACTTCATCAGTTTGTTTCACTGTGATTATTCACTTTAGTATCGATCTATCTGTCTTCCGTGTCGCGATTCTCTTCATGTTTCGTCCTATGTTTGTTTCACAATTTGTCCCGAGAATAGTGTATTTAAAAAAGAAACGTATTCTTATCTGGTTCCAGTACCTTCTAATTGATAATATCGTATGAGAAATGTTTCTTCTGCATAAACACGCTTCTGCATAAGGAATCTTCCACTCCTCGCTATATCGTGAACGTACACAAGCGGAAAGCATTTTACGGAGGCCTTTAACAGAGGATTTACGAGAACTCGGACCGCGCTCACGCCATCCGCGAATCTTATCTTAGAAAGCCTCCCCAGAAGCGGGGAAGCTGGGGTCGCGCGTTATGGTCCTCTTGGGAAAAAATCGATTCTTTACTCAATAACAAACTGACGGATAACTGCGAGAAAGATCGAGTGTACGTTCGCACAGTAAATTATCTGGGCAAGTTGTTGGAAACGTGCATAATAGAAACGTGGTACCATCGATACATCTTCGTTAAGAAGAACGTTTATATGTCTCGTACAAATTGAAAAATATTTTCAATGAATACAAGACGATTGAGCTGATCGTTTGTTCAAACGTCGCGAACAAACCTCGTTACGCTGATTAAAGTTCGTTCTCCGTGCGGCGATTAAAATTTTGCGGGGCGCATGACGCAACCGCTGAAAAAAATTACGTCAGCGACAGACGCAGAGAACGTCGAGTATAGATTTTCATTAAAATTCGGAATAAAATATCCGACCATTACGCGGGAAACGCGTCGGTTCGAAAATTTTAATATTTCGCGATAGCCAGGTTACCGTGCAATTTTCTCTCGGTACGTTCGATTTTTGTTCCCGGCCGCGAGCAGGAATTCCAACAGTTCCATGCTCTCACTTCGAAATCCGGGAACGAGCATTTCCGGCAAGTGCGGAATTCACTGTTATCGTTGCAAAAATGCACGAATCCCTGGCCCTGATCGTCGTATATTATCAGACGGAGTGAAATGAAAAGGCGAATGCAAGTAGAATATTATTTAAATACTTATTTTGCTGGAATTTCGTCGTGTCTCCTGGTGATTCGTCTGCGCCACGCGGAGACGTTTCAATCGAATCGGATTTTTGCAGGTTTTCCCTAGACATTACTCGGTTATTGGTTTTCTTTTTATTTTTCCAATTTACTGTCGGAGTAGTTACTTAGCAGCGAACCTGACGCAATTCACGATCAACGTCAGAAACAAACCGATTTGCACTAATGAAATTGTAGCGACTGTAGCACCCTCGCAGACTTGTCGGGAAACAGACTATTGGCGAAGCAATCAATTACGATGGCAGAAGGTATACGAGATTATTGCCAATGAATTAATCTATACTAGACGGCTAATAAGCGGTCCTGATATTATCTCGATGTATGTATAGCAATTCCCATTTCCCTTACACATGAAACTCGTCTCGCAATCATCCAAAACTCGGCAATTAAAGAATACAAGGTCCAGCTTGGTTTGATTAGATATAGCTATTATTAAATGTACAGTGTGTGTGTAAGGAGCATAAACTGATTGCACACACTTTCAGAATAACTTTTATATGGATGGATCAAGTGACTTCAATTTCTCTGTAAGGCTAGAAGAATTAGTTTAGTAAATGACGTCTAATAAATAAGTTGAGAAAATGCATTTGATCGGAATTGAATTGAAAAACAATAGTAAAAATTGATTTTTACAACTTTTTTACCTGGCCCAATAACGAAAATTTAAAGAATGCGTTTTGTCAACTGGTATAAATTATATACGCTCTGAAAATTTAATTGAAATTGGTTAATTGGTTTACGAGTCATGAACGATCAAAAGTGATAAAACTTGCCACTTTATGGTACACTACAAATTACCACTTTTGATCATTTATAATTCGCAAACCAATTAACTAATTTCAATGAAATTTTCAGAGCGTATATAATTTATACCAGCTGACCAGACACATCTTTTGAATTTTCGTTATTGGCCCAGGTAAAAAAGTTGTAAAAATCAATTTTTACTATTGTTTTTCACAATTCCGTCCAAATGCAATTTTTCAACATATTTTTTACACATCATTTACTAAACTGATTCTTCTAACCTTACAGAGAAATTGAAGTCGTTTGGTCAATTCATAAAAAAGTTGTTCTGATTCAAAGTGTGTGGAATCAGTTTATGCTCCTTACCGTATACATATATATACTATTTGAATAAATGTTGGAAAAAGGGATTGACCATCTTCTCCTCTTTAACAATTCTTTAATATTTCTCGCGCCTCAGCTTTCTTGCCGGTGTTATTATCAAATTATACATTAGCATGAATATGGAAGGACTAAGTAGAATAGTCTGCGAAACATGTTGATAATACGAGGTAAAGCGCAGGAAAAAAGCTGACGTCATGGCTATTTAACGTACTCGAGGCTAGCCACTTCTGTTCGAGTATTGATTGAGGTGCGAAAAGGGTCTATTTCTTGTATTTCCTTCCTTCCTTCGAACTTATTTCGTTAGATATATACCCATCTTCTACGGCAAATCTTCAGCCGGATACCAGAATTCTCTTTCTACAAAATTCCAATTTCGATTAAATTCGATTTGATCAATGGAAATTCAAATCTATCCAATTTCGATGAATTATTCATAGTATCGATTCGATTGCACTGGAAACTGATTTATAAAGAATTTTAATATCAGTTTTATGTTTGCACGTTTGAAAACCTCGAGGTGAGATTGATCACTTTCTGTTTGGCCGTTACCACCTCGCGCGAACATCTTTAATGCCTCGAGAATTAATTCGGAACAGCTGAGTAAACTGCTAGCCGGAAAGAAACTTTTTCAGTTAGTGCTGCGCGGACGACGGATCGCAAGAACCGTAAAGCTCGCGGAAACGAACCAAAACTTTGCATGCAACGCGAAGATTTATGTGCGACTAGAACGTAACAACGTTCGCACTCCAACAATCCCTAACAACTTTATACAGCAAATTTATAGCCCCTGACAAGAATATTCTGGGAGCATATACATTGGACAGATGAAAATTCTCTGAAACAATCGTGGTACATTCTAATACATATATTCTTGTATAAGCTTGTACATGCAAGTATACAGGGTGTGGCCGGACGGGTGGTACAACCGAGCAGGGGATGATACCACATGTAAAAATAAGTCGAAAACAGGAATAACATTTTATTGTTTAACGCTCCGTTTTCGAGACAATCGAGATTGAAAATGCAGGGAATACACGTGCTATTGCATAGGAATCGTCTGACGCGTCTGACCATGATCAACCAATTCTACTTTGTGCATATACTCAAGCACGCGAACCTGGCGGAACTTTAAACTCGATTTTCTCGAAAACGAAGCGTCAAACGAAAAAAATGTTATTCCTTGTTTTCGACTTACAGTCAGCGGCAATAATAAGTGGACACCCTTAAAAATCGCATAACTTTTTAGAAATCGGTCCAAAGGACTTGAATCTTGTTAAGATGTTAGACCGGCTAGTTCGCTAGAGAATAAGTAAACAAAAATTTATTACGATTGCAATTGGTAGGAATCATACAAAATTTTAAAAAATTATGTTTTGTCAACTTTTTTATCTGGGCCTGTAACGATAATTTAAAAGATGCGTTTTATAGATTTCGGTAATTTATATGCATACTGAAAATTTCATCGAAATGGGTCAACATTGCAATGAGCTACAAACGTTTAAAGATGATCACGAATGAGCGAAATGCCCTGGTAAGGGTGAAAATCGCAGATTAAGCTCTCATCTTTAAACGTTATGTAGCTCATTGCAATGTTGACCGATTTCGATGAAATTTTCAGTATGCATATAAGTTACCGAAATCCATAAAACACATTTTTTAAATTATTGTTACAGGCCCGGATAAAAAAGTTGACAAAACATCATTTTTTAAAATTTTGTATAATTCCTACCAATTGCAATCGTAACATCTAACATCTTAAAAAAATTCAAGTCCTTTGAACCGATTTCTAAGAAGTTATGCGATTTTTAAGGGTGTCCACTTATTATTGCCGCTGACTGTATTTTTACATGTAGCATCATTCCCTGCTCGGTTGTACCACTTGTCCGGCCACACCCTGTATAAATATAGTATATTCTGATATATTCTAGTACAATCTGGTATATTCTTGTATATTTTAGTCTATTCTCGGACAATCTAGTATATTCTGGTACGTTCTGGTATATTCTGATATATTCTTGTATATTTTCGTATATTATTGTATATTCTGGTACGTTCTGGTATATTCTTGTATATTCTTTTATATTGTGGTACATTCTTGTACATTCTTGTATAATTCTTGTATATTCTTGTATATTCTGGTACATTCTTGTATATTCTGGCACATTCTTGTATATTCTTGAGGGAAGTCATGTAAATGACTTCCCACTAAACCCTCACCGATAAATTCACTAATCTCGGGTCCCCGCGACGCATTTATTATAATCTTACGCTCGTTGTTCACAGTTTCGTAAAATGAAATAGCGTACGTTGTAGCTCTCGCTAAAAGAAGTTTCTTGCTTCCCTCGGAGAGAAATCGTCGTTAGACGAACCGGCGAGATTGCGAGGGGTCGTCAACCTCTTTATTCATGAGGTTTCTGGACAATTCATCTAGCACACTAGCTTCTTCTTTCTATACATATGCTGAAACAGGGCTGGTTTCACCCTTGTTGTTTGCCGCGAGATGTTTTTCATTTTCCCTTGGAAACATTCGTTTCTCTCCATCTTTGTCATTTCGAGAATTGGAAAGTTCTTCAAGCTGTAGACAACGTCCCAACTGGGAATAATGAAAATTTCTTGCATCAAACATTTTTTATTTCTTGATTATTTGTACATCCGCATTTCTTTGGACGGATTAACTCTGTTGTTAATATTGCTGAGTAGCAATATACACGAGAGCGAAATAAAAATAAAAATGAGAGACTGCGCTTTTACGGGAGGATAGAATCTGAATTCTTTTTCTCTGGCAAATAGTCAGCAGAAATTTTCCCGTGCTAAATACAGAAATATTCATTTATCGATTAATTTATCCGTCCGATTAATCGCTCCGCACCGGTGTATGCTAGAACAAAAGCTTTCAATACCAGCTTGAACCTTAATTCTCGGTTAACTCCGCAGATTGGAATGTCCGGCGTTCGTCGTAGCGTATTGAAAATTCATGGAACATCTCGCAGTTCACTTCGCAGCTCCGCGCGCGTCTGTAAATCCCCTCTTTGTGTGGTGTGGCAATCTCACGGAGTTGCCTGGCAAACAAAACTCCATTGTACGTGCAAGATTTAAAAAAAAATCCATCTTCTTACTTCGATCAATACTTGGCGACATAATTCAAGTGGAAATAGAAGCTTATTCTCAGAATGTTTATCAAAATTATTTTAACGCAGTACCAACTTTCTTTTAGAAACTTCGCCGAGCTCTTGTATTTAGATATTTATAATAACAATGCAAAGCTTTCTTAATCAATGGATAAAGCATCTCGCAGAACTGTAGTCAGCTCCACAATCTCATTCCTCAACCGTTCCGTATCGTTCTCCTCGGCCTCCTTATTTTTCTTTCGGAAATATCGTTGCACCAGCTGAGACATTACCATAGAGAAGTCCCGATCTTTGTCAGATTCCAAAGACTCCTATTAAAAGACCGAAAGGATATTTAAAATATTTATAGAAGTTCATATGATACAGAAACATATAAAATTCTACGCTACGATCTGTACTAACGATGAAGCAACAGTGATTGAGATCCCAGCGTGCCCGTTTGTCTTTCTGCGGTTTGAAAAATAGTTTCACGTACTCGACGATTGGCTTGATTCCAATGAGCGTTGGAATCATATTTAATGGCGGCGGAAGAGCTGTTGTAAGCATGAAATCTACGTAAGTCTGGAAACAAGAGATTCCGAGGAATTATTCGTGGATTTTATGCTGGCATGCTTAACGAGTCATTTGTTTTAGAACCTCGGTACGGCCAAATGTCCACTCTATGATCATGTTTTCCGTGACTTGAGTCATGGTGTTCGACATGCACGCGATTAGCATGTTCAGGATTAGAACTACCACGATGAACGTGTATGCTGGAACAAGAACAGTAAGCATTCTTCATTTAATATAAACTATATTATAAACGATCACATAAAAAAGGAGAGAAAAAATTGAGAAATCTTATTGTTAGCACAACAGAAAATATCATTTTCTCAATCTTTTCTCTTATTCGTTTATATTATACTTTGAATGTTCGAGCACAATGTAGCACGAGCTTAGAAAAACTGTTTAAATGATTTAATTCAAGAAGTGGGGCGCTAACTTCTCGGAGGCAAATTGCAAATTTCTCCGCTGGATTATCTCTATTGGCTTTTATTTCGAAAGTTCGAGTGCTTTCCATTAGCGTGTCACGTAGCGAGAAATCGGAAGGATGGAATATTACCGGCGAACGCGATGTAGCCGATGTTTTGGGTGAACGTGTGATGATTAATGATGCTCTCGTGCTTCGATTCCCCCGGAAGGTTCTCAATTATCACGTCCGCACTTTCCATGGGGCTCATGCAGAAGAACGCCCAGAAGAAGGTCTTCAAAGCGGCCGAGAAGTTGACGAACGAGCTCACTTGTTGCGTCTTGATTTTCGATTCGTCATCGATCTGCACCATTCCGTCGTAGTACTGATAGAGCTTGCACGTGGCTGCAGAAATTCGCTATAATTAACACTAAAGCGATCCAAACGTTTCAGCTTATACTATAATTTATATTTATATTTATATTTATATTTATATTTATAATTATTTATAAATTTATTTACATATTTATTTATATTTATACTATAATTTACCTGCAGTGAAAGCGAACAAAATGATCGCGTAAAGGATGGCGAATTTCACAACGTCGCCGATCATTTTCCCGAGAGATAGTTGCAGAGGGCCCAGATTGTAATCGAGCAGGCAAAAGTAGAACAGTTTCGAAAAAGCCATGATGGTCGCCAGACAGAAAATTCCTTCGCCGACTAGCGTAGGATCGTACATATTCCAATATTTCCTTTCCAGTTCGAGCTGTCCATTTCTGTGCACGTCTATCGCGGCTGTGATCCAGAATAGGAAAGTTACTATAAAAAGGGACAGCATCACCATCTCGAACCTGGAACAATTTCATTCTTATTAGCTCTTCGAGGACGGCGGTTAATATTCTAATAAATTGTCATTTTCTTTCTCTATGATGAAAATATTTGTTTTGCACAAAGATCCGCTGTCTAATAATCAATTTAAAAATATTGTTAGAGTCAGTACGATGGTATCGATGTCGTCTCCGAAGGGTTAATTGTTAACTCTGGCAGTTCTGAATATTAGAGGAGGGTGACCTGATTGTAGAATAGATGCCGAATAGTGTGCTTAAATATTCATTGTAATTCTGACATTAGTCTGTTCCATCGATTGTTCTTATTTCTGTCTGCCGCTGTAACGTTATATTTGGCGTAATGTGCTCGTTGTCACAGATCATACAGTGATTCCGACTGTAATATTCAGACAGTCTCAAAGAGACGATAAACCTTTTCAATCTTGGATTATACAATTTGAACTTTTCTCAGAAGTTAGAACAATTCGTTTGCTACACAACATTAACAGAATTTTTGAGGAAAATTGCAGAGAAAATACTGAAGAACTGTAATAAAAAGTTCGTGCATCAATTGCAAGATGCAGGAGCTAAATGTAAATTTATATTCTTCATTAATAATTTTAATGTGATGAAAATAGTATATTAATACTCTCAAAATCTTTTAATATTTTCACTGTTTTAAATTACACTTGTTCATTTTTGTTATCTATGTATCTATCTTCTATCTATACATATACAGGGTGTCCCAAAATTCGTGAATTTCAGGAAAGGGGGTGGTTCCTGAGACCATTTCAAGCGACATTTTCCTTTGCAAAAATGTTATCCGCGGCTTTGTTTAGGAGTTATTAACGAAAAACACGGACCAATCAGAGCGCGACCTACACGCGGCCCGGCGCGCCAACTTTCTATCGGCCGACTGTGGCAACTCGCGTCTAGGTCGCGCCCTGATTGGTCCGTGTTTTTCGTTAATAACTCCTAAACAAAGTCGTGGGTAACATTTTTGCAAAGGAAAATGTTGCTTCAAATGATCTGAGGAACCTCCCATTTCTGGCTGTTGAAGGAATTTTGGGACACCCTGTATAATGTTATAACCTTGAGCCTATAAATAACGCTACTATAGTTTTTTTCCACTTTTTCAGGCCAAATACCCCACTGTGCGCCGCGAGCAGTTAGTAAATGCATAGAAGAACCCGGAGTCTACATAGTAATAGTAAATACCGACTAATTTGACCGTAGATATCGTACCAATACCAATACTTGGAGAAGAAGCGTCTCGGGCCGTGGATGATACAGAGACGAATCGTCGCCCAGGTATACGAGAGGATATAAACCGCCAGGAACCAAATGTACACTGAAGAAGCAACCGGTGATCAGAAGCCGAACGTAGGGACCTGCTGGTTCGTCCCGATATGTCAACGTCGTCACGGGGTGGTTTGTATACCGGTGTTAGGCGGTCCGCGGAGCTGATTGGTTTTGTCCGAAGACGATTGCAGAAATACCAGGAACAGGAACACTATGTAGCTCGCGGTGTACGAGATGAATTTGTTAACGGGCGACTGGTAAGACTTCGAGTACCGCGAATTCGGCATACAGAGTATGATCACGAAGATAACTGGGAGCATCACGACACGCAGCATCACGTGTATGCACTTCATCCAGTTATTCATCACGTACCACTCGTACCAGTCCTCCACCCATCTGCTCTTCATCAACTGGAAACCAATTTGAACGCCATTATCTTTCATGAGAGCGTATTTAACCCCTTTCACTACGATCTAATTTCCAGTGTCAGTGGTTAAAACATTTTTGCAGGTCGTAATTTCAGGAAACAGGAGAAACTATGGACGAATTTTATTATTCGGTTTAAAGGAAATTAATAACGTACATATTTATTCGCAGAATCTTCATCACGAGTCTAGCAGGATAAAAAGATAAATATTTCTTTTCCACCCTCCATAATTTGCTGAAAAATTATGAAGCGCAAATATCGAAAAGAAATATACGGAGTGCAAGAGGTAAATTCGAGCGTTTTCGTTTTTCTTTCATCTGAATATCTCAATTAACAACCGAGAAAAGAAAGACTGATAAAGTTTAGGGTTAGCGACGTAAAATTTTCGAGGATCATCTTTCAAGCTAAAGGTGTATGAAAAAATGGCGTGGGGGTTTTTGAATAGAGTCTGCAAAATATAAAGATGAAGATTGCGGAGGTTGTGCCGCAGGAAACTGTATAAAACCGGTCACCTGACCCCGGCAGGCGCGCGGCGAGAATTTGCACACGTTTTATGGATTGTTAACCTGCTGCACGTTGGCGTGGGCAACGAAACTCCTCTGTTGGTAGTGCAGGGCGAATAGTAGGCGCGGGTACACGAAGTTGGAGGAAATAGCGAATCCTGTGGGCTGTTTTAAAATGATCTCCACCTCGTCGATCGTCCTGGCGCATTCGATCAGCTCGGTCGCGAATTCGGAGACCCTCTGCGTGAAATGAACGTCGTTTGACCGATTGTTACAGAGGAACGGACACCAACCAACCTTTGAAAGGTCTTTGTATTCGTGATAGAATTCTTTGTTCCAGTTGGCGGCTTCCTTCAGCTCGTAAGATATATTGAACGCTTCGAGAATTGGGTCGTCGACCGTCTGGCAAATGTACGCCGGGTTCGTGATCGCTTTGTACGTGAATAATCGCATTTTCTCGATCGTCAGCAAATCGGATCTTTCTCGCTCGCTTCTGCGCAGTCGAACAACGGTATCATTAATTTCATCGAGCCCTTTCGCCCTTCGAGAGACCGACCGCCCTACAATGCAACCCGCTCGAAAACTTTGATTAACCATTGTCCCGCTGCGAGTATTAGTCGCGACGCGAGACTGAAATAATTATTATTGCCGGCTCGAACGAAACTAGCCCTTTCAAATGTTTACAATCGCTTCAACGAGGCTCCGTTAATTAACTTTTGTTCGCTGCTGATTTTATTCAATTTTCTTCCAAGAGAATTTTAAGACATTCACGATCGACCCCTTGCCGTGCCATTTTCTTTACAGTTATAGTGATTAAAAAAAAATTAAACTGACTTCGAAAAAATGCACTAAAAAGTATAAAATAATTTCCATGTAATTTATGTGAATACACACGAACTTAAATACAATACAATCTTTTCGGAGGCGTCAAACACTGTTGACTGATTTTGCAGTTTATCAATAGAGCTTCAGAATGACGTGTATGTCAATGATTTGCTACAGCGCATACACAAAAGTTTTGACATCTAGTGTCAAACTCCGGTTTTTAAGTTATAGACTTAATAAATATCTGAAAGCCGCAATCGATAACGGTAACGACGTCGCGCCATTACTGTTCCTAATATCTAACATTCAGCGGAGTTCACAAAGGCATCACCGCCCTATTTTCGCAAATAAAATCGTAATTAATAAAAAAATGTAAAATTTTTTTTGCACGGGATCCATCTCGGCGTAATCGGTGAACATACATAAAAAAAGCGGAAAAAGGCACATACAGCTCGAATTGAGTAACTTCCTCCTTTTTCGAAGTCGGTTAAAAACGTATTCATCCCGAAAAATGTCGTAGAAGAGAAAAGAAAATTGATATCCTTTGTACGGCTACGTTTATTTGAATGCTTAAATATTGATTATAAGTGAATGAAATTTGATTTCGTGTAAAAAGAAAAGCATTATATTTATGTTTGTTAGACTTCGTTTAAATTTTTCAAAATACTAATCGAAATTCGTACTTGCACTCCTCGCAGATGCAGTTCGCCGGATGCGGCCTGGAGATGTTGTGATGTCTCTTCTTGAGGTAGTCGATCAATTCGAAGTGGCCGCACTGTGCAGCTACCAAGAGCGGAGTCGCGTCGTCGGGAAAATCAGCGCTCTGCGTGACTCCGACGTACTCGAGACCCGCCGTTAATTTGTTTAATTTGTTCAGAATTAGATTCAGGATTTTCTGATCGTCGTTCACGATGGCGTGGAGGTGAGTGTCTGCCGGATCGATGTCTGGAGAGGATAGCAGATATTCCACCATCGGTACGTCCCTGTTGCGAACTGCGATGTGGAGCGCCGTCACACCCTACACAGAGGAATTGGAAATTCAATTTTAGGAATCATATAATTCAATTTCAGGAATCGATCAGTTCAAAATACGACCAGAAGATAAATTAAATGTCCGAGTTGTTATAACTGGACTGCAGATTCTTATGCATTTACGAAGAAATTATAAAGAAACTTTAGGCGAAATATTAGGACCTTGAATAAGTTCTCGCTGTTTTTTTAACAAAATAAAAGATTTATTTAAATTATAAGGAACAAAAACATTTCATTCAAAGTATAATATATATAGTATAGTATATTCGAGTAATTCCTCCAACTTTTCGTCTTCAAATTTTTTCGGTGCGCCAGAACGTTCTTTATCCTCGAGTTCAAATTCATTATTTTTGAAGCGTCGAAACCAGTCTCTGCATGTCGTATCCGACAAAGCATTGTCACCATAAGTCTCAACAAGAATTCTATGTGCTTCAGCTGCAGATTTCTTTTGAATAAAGTAGTGCAATCAAATTCCCCGCAAATACACTTTATTCGGCACAAAAGTAGACATTTTCAGAACTAAGAAAAAATTACTTTGCTTACACTAAAGTGAACTACCTACCATACACTGAAATTTGAGGTTAGATATACTAATGCCTTGCATGTGTGTTACCATTCGAAATTCCACGAACGGGGTACTGCTACTGCCATCTTTGAAGAAACAGCGAGAACTTATTCAAGGTCCTAATATCAAACGGCTGAAAATATAAAAAGTCCAAGGATATTATCATATTATTTTCAATAGTAAAGAGACTATCAGCGGGTGAAATGAATTTTTGTTTAACCGCTGCTTCTCCTCCAATCGATGTAGAAGATCCATATCCTAGTAATAACGTGCAGTTAGAACTTCTGTGAAAGTGAAAATTTCCCTGATCCTAAATTCCGACGCGTCACGATCATTCGCGTTCACGTGAAACCCTCTCGAGTATTCGGCCGGCAAAGAATGTCGCGACGAATTTCCAGAGTTTCCACGAGTTTGGAATTCCTGGTAGCGGTGAACCTCCAGCACTTTCCGGTTCTCGTGAGATCGACTTTCGAACTTTTCTATCTCCGCTACCCTGTTCTTTTCGGTGGTGTCCCTTTTTTCGCGAAGAATGGGAGGACAAGGTTTGTCGCCCATCTGCGGCGTGTTTACAGAGGCGGCTTCCGACAATGGACCAGGCCCATTGTTAGCCGTCGGCAACGGTCACAATATTCCGTGATATTCTGGCTTTTCGATGGGGCCCCGTGGCGACTAAAGTACACACGCACCGCCGCGCCGCGCCGCGATGCCACCTTGTGATATATGCTCGGTGAAGGGCCATCACCATTCAACAACGCCAGCTGCTTTCACACCCTGACTTCACACGATCTTTGCGGTTTCGAGCTGGGCTCAATACATCATATTAATTAATCTATACACAATAGGGAACAATACTAAGTGGATTTTCTTACAAATTGTAATTTTTTAAAGATGACACATCGAGTAGTTTGATACAGAGTTGGGCATTAATCGATTAAAATTTTTTAATCGAGATTGATTGATTAATGCGTAAGATTAAAAAAGGTAATCATTGAAAAATCGACGATTCATTCAGCCGATTGACGAAGTTAATCGTCAATCGTTGGTTAAAAAGAGAAATCATCGAAAAATCGGAGACTGAATTAATCGATTGATGAAGTTAATCGTCGATCGTTGATTAAATATTTGCCCAACCCTGCTGTGCTAGAATGAGTCCACAAAAAATTTTGTTTAGATCGTAATTGGTAGGGATCATACCAAATTTAAAAAATTGTTCTCATCTTGTTTATCTGAGCCTGTAACTGTTATATACACACTGAAAGTTCTATCAAGATTGGTCAACATTGCAATGAAGTACGAACGTTTGAAAATGAGAGCTTAAGGGTGAAAGTCTCCGATTCTAAGCCTTGTCAGGGCATTTCGCCCTTACGTGTTAGAAATAAATGAGTGTCATACGTCCAGACACAGGCCAGCCGTAGATATTTCACCGGGAATTGTGCTAGTCTGTTAATCTAATTGGGGGTAGTTTAGTACGACAGAATTTGAAAAATCGTCTGTCCACCGCGGGCGAGTAAAATATCGTGTAGTATAGTCACAGGGATATATCACTAGCCGAGAGAGGTTGACACAGTGCTTTCGAGGCTTTGAGTGATCCCATTCATTTGCCGGTTTCTTACAATTTGTCTCACTTCCGTTTGATTATTGATTGGATCCTTCGGTTGACACGTGGTCGAAAAATGGTCTCCCTCTCGATTGATCGATGGTTTTGTACGGTGAAGAGGTCTCTTCCATTCGTCGAGCACGTGGATTCATTTTTCTGGCGAAGGGCACCAATCGAATCTTGTAATTTAGTTGTCAATGCGACAGTCTATCCGGTAACACTCTAAATTGATACTTTGTGTTCAAGATTGGTAGACCAAACGGCAGAGAGATGCAATTGTTCGAGGTTTATTCAATAATTAAAACATCAACGAGAAATACGTTTCCTAAGTAAATCGTGCCAAATCTGTTTCAGAAGTCCAGCTAAATGGATGATTCGAAGAGCGGCGTGAAACAATAGGTTCGCAGAAACCTGTTGGACCAATTTACGAAAATCGTGTTCGTTTCCGAGAATCAGCTAAGGGAGCTTGAGCTCGACGGATTCGTCGTTACGTGAACCGAATGCGGGAATATGGAAATCCCTCGGGATGACTGCGGATGGTTCATGGATATTAGGTCGGCCAGCGAAAACGGGAGCAAACGCGAGCGACGGTAGGAGGGGGCCAGCTCGCGGGCAAAGTCGGTGGCAAGGGGATTCCCGGATGGAATTTACAGCGGGACGAGTCATTTGAATAATTTTTATCGGTCCTCGGCTGAAACCATTGTCTTGTAAAGGACGGTCTGAAATATGGCCGTAGATACACGGAGGCAGAGCCAGTCAGCTTCTATCGTTTCGTTTCACTCTCTCTCTCTCTTTCGGCTTGGAGCCTCTTCTTCTTCATCCTCCCCTTCCTCTTCCTCCTCCTTGGCCACCAGTCCTCTTTCGTTCGCGTTTCTTCCCTTCTTCTTTCTCCAGGCTTCCTCTCGCTTCTCTGGGATCCGAAGGCGGCCGCTCGCTTCAAAGTGAAACGAGGGTTGGGCTTTTTGGGAACCCTGAAGAGAACGGGATGACACGACCAGCACGAGCGCGAGGGAGGGATTAACATTCCACGGGGGGTACGTGTACCTCCACGGGGTGAAGATCCGAGATAACGAGGCCTCGACTTACTTTCGCTTTCCCACTCCGATCCTGAAGACTCCCGCTTCATCTTCTAGCTGTACGAAACGGCTGATCTCGTACAACTCTGCCTATCTTCCTCTATAATCGTTTGATAAGAACAATGCCTCGAGCCATTTGTACGCGAATCCATGTTTAACGTCGCAGTGTTAAATCGAGGAGAATTGTCAAACACGAAGACCGCTGCTTCATCCTCTTCTATCCCTTCCAGATGTACTCCAGATCTAATCTGCACTTCTAATAAAGTGGCATTTTTAAGAACATAGTGTCTTAATCCAACGGTATCGAAATCGTCAGTCAATTACTCGGTTTCTAACTGAACGACTGCTGCATTAGGAATAATGGAAAAATGAATGTGTCCATAAGAAATGCTTTTCAAAATGTTTTGAGAGATTGCTAAATTTTGTTCGTTCTTCAATTCGGTTCTAAAATGGGTTAGTAATGTAAGTAAATGTTCTGCATCGATTATTGAAAGCACGAGTAACATAGAAATTGATTTCATCCCTTAATGACTGTTCTATTCCGGGATCCTGCAGGATAAATAAGTCAGCCGCAAATTTTTCAACGGGAATTATGCCAGCCTGTTAATCAACGATTATTGTAAAGCATTGTAGAAGATTGTAAAACGACGATATACGATATTCGGAAGTTTTCTTTTTCGGAAAATTTCTTCATAAATGCATAAAGATCCTGCTAATATTCTATTTAAACGCTACCGTTTTGGACGGCGTTGCTCTTTGAAACCGAGAACACAGAGGCAGTTCCGTGTAAATCATCGTCCAAGAATGATCCTGAAAACAGGTTGAAGGAAGAGGGACTTTTCGAAAGAGGAAACCGGTAGATTCGGTGAAGCAAAGAGGAAAACGGGCGACGTCGTTGTCTCCGTTTTACCTGGACCTTCTTGTGAATCAACGTAAACGACCGGCACCACTTACGGTTATGTTGTGGGAAACCGGTGATGGGAGATAAATCCGGAGATCTTTACGAGCCGGCCAGTCTCGGAACTGTCTCGGAATCGTTTCTTTGTCGTTCAGCTTTGTAGCGGAGATTGATAATTAATTATTCGGTTTGGCCTTGCTTTGACACACGGCTCGCGATAGACACTGTTAAATGGAAACAGATCTGTAACGGCGATAGCGAGGACGATCGTGGCTCGAACATTTACTTCGCTATGCTTCTTTCATGTTGTTTCGGATCGTTGGTGTTACGGTTGCCAACCGTCCCGGAATTCAAACTGTATTATTATTTTTTTACATTTCTTTTGTCCAGAAAAATCACTTTTCCAACCATTTTTATCACATTGTCAACTCCGCTTCAAAAATGCTCGGGTTCATACTTCGTTTTTCCACTGATTTTCATTCAATCCATACACTTAGGTTGCTACATATTACCCTTGTCCGTCCCCAGTTAGAATATGCTTCAATTATATGGTCTCCGAAAAGCGTTAAGTATGAAATCATGCTCGAGAGAGTGCAGCATAAATTTCTCAGGTTTTGTGCATATAAGACAAACAATCCAATGCCAATCTTTGATCATGATTACTCGAAAATATTAAACACAGTCAACCTGGAAACATTATCTGATCGAAGAATAGTACCCGACCAGAGCTTTATTTTTAATTTGATAAATAATAACATAGTTTGTCCCGCACTCCTGAGGCAAATCAATTCCTACGTACCTGAACGTGTTTTGAGAACGAGAGCAGGATTTTAAATCCACATATGGAGTAATAAATCCTTTAAATCGCATTATTGCAAGCTCAAACATACTTTATAATAATATTGCTTTTTTTAATGGCACGTTACAGGAATTCAAAAAGAAAATTACGCAAGAATATTTGTTAATATCGTACCTGTGTTTGTTTAGTTTCGCGCTTGTCCCTTCTTATGTAAATTTTAGGTGAACATTTCTTTTTTGTTGTTTCTTTTTGTTTTTATCAGTTCTACTGTAAAAAAACTGTAAACATTTGTATAAAAGGGCCTCGATCCGTATATAATAATAATAATAATAATTTGAGACAGTAGGCAACCCTAATTAGTCTTTCTGATGCAGTGATATAGTAAATGTGAAATCGAGAATAGTGATTTTTAAGTACAGTTTCGATTCGTTCGAGGAAGAGTAAAATTAATGTGCCTAGAATTACTTTCCTCGTATTTTTCATTTCGAACATTTTTCCGTCTACTGTTCTTTTTTACTTGCTTGTATAATTATTGGAGTGGAGTCGAATAGGGTTTCATTAAAAATATTACCCCATTGAAAATTTTCAAGAGCCATAAATGCACACAGATTCGCAGTCTAATCATTCTGTACTGTCTATATGCGAATTTTGAAAGCTATTAACAAAGTGAAGGAACCATTACCTGAAAGTTAATGGCATTGATGTTGAAATTAGGGTTGTTATGGAGGAACTGCGCCACGTGTGCCTCATTGCCGGCATGGACGAGATCGAAGAATTGTTTTTCCAGGTCATGCAAGCGCGGAATGATGACGCTGGTTCGCTGTAACAGAAACGAACTTGTTAATAAGAACATTTAATTTTATTATTCAAACAAATTTCGCAAAATCATTCGAAAGTTCTGTGATTGTAAAAACAGGTTTTTGGAAATTGTTAACCCTTAGCACTCGATTGGTGACTCCGAGGCACACTCGTACATTATTAACACTTTACCTATCGAAAGTCTATTATTAGGATTTGCAATAGTTGTGCTGTACTAAAAGAAACTATAGAAATTTTTTTTTACAATTCAATCTTAAATGAAACTATTAGATGACGTTGTTGAGGGTGACTTGTTAGTTTACAATAAAAATTGCTGTTGCTATTGAAGGTTCCATTAAAAAGTATTTAGTCATGTACTATAGATTTTTTAAAATTATGCAATAATAACCCGTCGGTAATGTGCTAAATATGTCGAGGTATTATACCAATTTCACATGAAATTTAGAAGAATCATAGGGAATGGAAATATTCTAGCTATAGAAAAAAGTGTTCAATTTTCCAGGTAAAATCGCTCCGAGTGCAAAAGGTTGATTGAGAACGTTTCATAACCCCCCAGAGTACCGCCTCGAAATACCGAAATTCTAATTAAACAGGAATGTTAGTCACTATCACTCACTCTTTGCAGTGTGATGTTGTCCTGATCAAAGTCCATTCCAGCTCGTGTTTCGCTTCTCACTCGGGTAACTATCGAGAGAATCTTCCGTGTGACATGATCCGCTAATATATTGATTGAAGTTGCGCGATTGTTGAAGCTCGAACAGAGTTTAGAGCATTTCCTTTTTTCTCAGCTGCATTCATTAGACTTTGTCCGCGTTTCTCAGTTCTTCGTTTATCACAAAGAATACACATACCTTCCTCCGTTAATTCAACGCCAGATCAAAAAGGAACGTAATTACTGAGACGAACACCGAGTGTTTCATTAAATCAAAGATAAATTAATCATAGCAGCACAAACGAGATTGGCAGTTTATTGACAAGGCGACCGTTGTAGCATATTGTTTCAGCTGAAATTAGCGATGGACGGGGGTTGCCAATGGGAACAACGCTCTGTTTCTGCTGTGTTTAATGATTTAATTCAATCTATCGATGGTGTGTATATACATAATTTATAATTTGTTTTTTCCGCTACGTACAAATAATAATATAATATAATAAAATAAAATATAATAATATTAATAATAATAATAATAATTACTATAATATAATAATATATAATATATAAATTTCTGGGGGGGGGGGGATAACTTAGGTGTGTCGATACAGCGACCTCCTTCGACGTGTGAAATAGTTATGTCTGTTTCCCGTTCCTGAACGCCAATTTTTTCCCGCCGATCTTGAATCGCGATCCTGACTGGCTCAATTATACAGCGAGGATGGCGATTCGATGTTCTCGAATAGAAATTGAAATTCGTCGTGGAAATTGGTGGCGCGCCGTCGCGGGAAACATGGTCGCCGAGTTTCTCGCGTTTCTACAGAGAATGGATAGAGAATAACGGACTATGTACAACAATTCATTCCCTTTCTCATTACTTTTTAAAACGCGCTTAAGCTATTTTCGTCGGTCGGCTCTTTCTCTCGACGAGCTTTTCACCAGGGACGTAATACTTTCCTTTTAGATTCTGTTACTGTAAAAAGGGGGGACGCAAGCGGGGTGGCGAAGAAGCATCGAACGACGGTGTCGGGATTTTCTGTGTGTGTTCGTGTGCGTGTCTATAAATTAACGATCTCGAGATGTTAGCGGCATTAGAAACGAGAGAAGTTAACGCAGGGACCGATTCATCGATCTCGATCTCTTCGGGAGTGGGGATGAGAAGCGATTAGAAGGGACAGTACGTTACAGCGAACGCGTCTCCGATCTGGACGGGAACATTTTCGAACACAGGTTCGTATGGTTTCGTCGGCCCGTTAACATTTGTAAAGCGTTCCGGATTCAAACGGTTAATTAAATGCTCGAAGCAGTCGGAAAATAAACGAGAGTCAGTTTCACTGAAATATCGCGAAACGCTGTCCGCTTTGCTCGCGGATTAACAGAAAATGTATCAGCTCGTTCGGAAAGCCATTTTGTTTTCCCAACGGAAAGGCAAAGCGAATTTTTTACCATTCATGATCTCTTGCGATTCTTCAGGCAACCTGAACATCCGATGCTCCGTAGAATTTCTGTTTTTTATTAGCAAAAAGATCGAGTTGTATGACTTTCACGGCTTTATTTGAAATGAAAATAATATCCGATGGTACGTCTTCTCCTTAAACAGCGCGCATCCTTTTCTTTCGCGCGCTACATTTTTACTCCTTGTGGTAATCAAAAAGGTGATGGAAAATAAAATACTTGAAAGGTTAGAAACCACGCTACAAATGTCAGCTATCAAGATGCACCACGATTGGACCGTGGATGTTATGCATTTTCCAATTTTCGTCGACAAACTTTAAGAAAGTGGAATGGAATAAAATCCTATTGTTAATGCGAACAGCCTTTCTAACGTACACATTTTGAACATTCTCAGAAGCCATAAATGTAGAAGCAACGCCACACTTCTTCACGAAAAACGAAATTACTTTTCGAACGACATGATAGAACGTCGAAACGAAGTGCTGTTATGAATTAGGAATATTTGTTTCTATAAAATCGGCAAAATGTTTCGTCGAGCGAAGGTTGCAGAGTGATGGACACGTGCGCGTTACTTAGGACAATTCATTGCGAACGTGAGTTCCGTCGCAGATCGTCCGAGGACGCGGTTCGGGGCTGTTCGCCGAGGAACGAGGAGGGAGAGAACAATTATATATATATATATATATATATATATATATATATATATATATATATATTATACACACGCTACAGTGTCAAGAGAGAAGCTTCGATCCTCTCTGAAGCATCGTTTCACTTGGTTCGTCCTACGAAATCTAGTATACTACACGTCACTCGGTGAACGGTGTGTCACTGGCCAACAAACTTCGTGTCTCTTGAACGTTCGCGATCGAGTACGTTCTCCGAAAGAGAGTTTTTACGGAGAGAAAGGGGAAATGGAGGATTCCGGCAACCCTCGAACTAGATACAATTTATCGACTATAGTCGTCGGCGCAAAGTCGGTTGGCCGTTCAAGGCCGAGACTCCTTCTCCGTTGGCGAGCACGAGTTGGGAGGTCAGAACGTTCGATATTAAAAAAGAAAAAAAAAACTACAGAAAGCCACACGAACGTGTTCTGATCCTGATCGCAACTGATCCTCCACCTTCGCGTTCTTCGGATGATGACTCCTGTGGATGATGTCGGTGAACGCTTGCTTCGGGGCGCTTCCGCGCAACGAGAGAGGCTAACTGTTTCCCCGGACGCGTTTCACGGCCCGTTCGATTAAAAGCTAGAAGACTTGTTCTCCTCGTCGACGAGGTTCTCGTCACTGGTAGAGCATCCTCGTAGGCGTTACGTAGGAGGATACCCAATAGAGGAGCGACGCGTACCAGTGGATGCCTTCCGGCGTCGTTCTGACGTCGTTTTGCCTGACGTCGGGGTGCCTCGTGTCCTCGAGCACCAGTCTCCTCGCGAAAAAGGATTTGACGTTGCTCCAGACGCGGATAGGCATGAACGCCATGTGCGCCCAGTTCTGATTATCAATCACCGCGTAACAGGACGCCACTACGTCGTCTACGAGAAGGGTGCCTTCTGTCGTCAACGGAGCGTAAACACCCTCCTCCAGGACCAACCGGCTGTCCACCACTTTGTCCCATCGCAGACGATGCTCCACCTCGTTCTCATCCGCTGGATCCCTCACCAGGATCTTATCACCAGGCTGCACCCTGCCCGCAAACATCGGCGATCTACCCTCAACTGGCACCAAATGCGCCGGTGTCAAGGTCAACACGCGACCAGGCTCCGTCGTCAGCCGCACGAACTGCCTCCTCTCCGTCAACGACCGGTCCAAGAACGCTATCACCTCGCTGTAGACAATATCCCCGCGGGAATCCAACGCTGCGATACGATCTCCGAGCCGCACCTGGTCCAGCCTCTTCGACACACCGTCCGACGTCCGCACCAGACTCCTTCCTGGGAAACAGCCTCCCGATTTTGCTGCCGACGAGGACTCTGCAAGCAGATTACACCTTGATTAGAGCTAGGAACTCCTGTACGTCGCTCAGAATTGGGCAGTAATTAATTACATGAGTATTTAATTACATCTTCAATTACATGTGCAAAAGTGGACTATAATTACAATAAGAAAACGGTTGAATGGTCCGGAACATAATAATTAGTGGTTTAAAAGAACAATTACACCGAAGTAATTGTTAGACTCAATTACAATTACTGTAATCGTGTCAAGTAATTGCAATTATTCCTTTCACGATTACTGGTTGAGTCAAAGTCGTTGCAATTACCAATTACAATTACATGTAATTTTATTTCTGCAATTTCAAATTCCAGTAATCAGTAAGTAATTGTAATTGTAATTGCAATTACATTTTGCCCAACCCTGGCGTCGCTACATGCAATGTCTTCTATCTGTGTACATAGTGACTCGAATTAATATTCCGGACACTCTAAAATAATGTGACATTTCGAATATGAACTTTAAACGTAAAATTGTCATTTTGTTGAAGATTTATTATCTTGAACTTGTTTTATACAATACAGCTAAGAAATAAATATTTTGTTTTACTGCAGCAACCGTTCTATTATAAAATTATGAACGGGAGTGTATGCCCCTAAAAGTTTCACAAGAAACTATCACATTATTGTTAGTAAAAAAGTTTAGAATATCCTTTCATGTGGAAGTTGTGAAGAAGTTTTATATTTTCATGATGTGCAGGACGGTACATATGTATCGACGTGCCCACTGTGAATATATTGAAATCGATAAGCATGTTTGATTTTCTCAAGCGAAGGAATATATTTGTCATGCAACGATTTTGAGCCGGACGCGATCGCGTCGTTCAGTCAAGTAATTCGATCGGTCAGCCTCGCATTCAGAGTATCGACAGTATCGGAAAAATTGATCGGGACGATTGAACACGAATGGAAACACGAGCAACGAGCCATAACCGTGACAAATTCCTAGTAATCACAGCCCTGAGACCGGTATTGATATAATAGCGTGTATCGTTCGCGAATTCCCCGCGAACAGTCGCGATTTCCCTAGGGAAACTGTGTCGCGCGACGAGATTGAGCTACGGCGGCGGGCCCCTCATTTGAATTTAAATTCCTTCGCGCGACACCATCAGCCCGACTTATCGTCGTTTCTTCGCGCGCACGAGCTTTCGAGCTTAGTACACACTTCGATATACTTACGCGAATATTTCCATAAATTTACATTGAGATCAATCACTTTTTAGAAAGCGAAACTACAGAAAAATCGCTTTGTCCTTTTAATAAACGAAATTCTTCACGTTCAGTATTCTTCAAAATCTTATGCTGACAATTATTTAGTAATTTTTTTTAAACTAAGTTTTCTTTAACACGTTTAGTGCCACGTGTACAAATTTGGATGTTGACTATTTTTTGTTAAACGACCTATGTACATTATGAAATAAAAATGGTACTGACTAATTTTCGTTAATGCAGAGAAAAATTCTAAAAGCCTATTTTCAATGATTGCGCTGTACCAAAAGAAAGCACAGAAATTTTCTTTTACATTGTAATCTTCAATGAAACCATCAGATGACGTTATTGTGGGCGAGTTATTAGTTCACAATGAAAATTGCTGTTGCTATTGAAGGTTCCATAAAAAGTGTTTAGCCATGTACCATAGATTTGTCAAAATTATGCTATAATCACCGGTCGGTAATGTGTTAATACTTGTTTCTTCCGTTTCTCCTGATTCCCCCTAACCTTGTCGGAGTGCATAATGAGTCTAGACTGCACGGAAATGCGTCGCGCCCGTATGGATCGATGAGATCGCTTCGAGTGTGTTGGTCGTGCACGTGGGGACGGGGCTTTACGGGTGTGTTTATTTACGCCCTCGTGAAATTCCAAGCGAGATTGTTAGTAGATGTAAATGCCGCGAGACTCAATTTCCATGATCGCTCGGAAGCCGCCGTTTCGCGAACGGTGGATCGGCGACGGGGCCGATCACGGGGACGATCGAGCGCAACCGTCGATAATCGTTCAGGATTGCGATCGACGATGTTTCGTTTCGTTTCCATATGGATTCCTGTCTCCGAATATCGTTCTTTCGGCTCGTATCGATTTCGCGGCGATCGTTGCGCTGGAATCTAATTCGAGCGGACAGCCGCGCCTAGATTTATTGACATTTATTTTGAAACCCGAGCCACGGCTGGTCAACGAAACAGGCTGATCGCTCGCGTCCGGTATAGCATACATATATGTACATATTTTTTCTCATGTTTCTTTTTTTCGTTTTGTCTTCGTGCGCGGCGAGTTTGTCGATCGCCGCAGGAAATTCGACCGATCGATCGGTCGCCTTGATTTTTGCGCAGGAAATCAGGCGGATTTGCGAAACAACGTGCTCAGTCTAGGCGGATATTCGATTCCGGTTTTCGTGGATTATCGAATCTGTCGAATCTCCATTTTTTTTGGAATTGATTTATAAAAGTTCCTCTAGTCGCTAGGAGATTTCCTGTAGTGAAATCACGTGAAAGCACCTCTTTTAAAAATAAGCACTGTCTCTTACTCTTTACATGCGCAAAAATCCGTATTTCAGCTGTTGCATAAACTGTGGATCGTTAAGGATGTTCTGGAGGTATATAAAAACGCAACAAAATTTTTGAAAATTTGACAAGATATAATTCTTACTAAATTAATGTAATTACCAAAGTTTGGGTTCGATTCACTGCACCGTTTAAATATTATAGCAACTTACAGTTTACACATTTTAACACGTCTTCTTATGGAGAATTCATAAAATTCCACTTCAAACCCTATTTAAGCCTTGAAAAAGCGCAACTAGAAACTCCAGTTTCTTTTTATATGTAGTAAAAATTAGGTAATTAATTATGTTCAAAATTTATTAGGATTCACTAAACAGTTACAGAGCAAAAAAATTATAAACTGTTACAAAACGTCAAATTTATCGTGTTGTCTCTCACTAGCATGGAAACGAGACAAGCGTAGACCACTGAATATAGCTACAGAGGGTACAGTATTCGCAAAAGTTTAATGCAAAATATACTCATGAATGGCTTTAATTGCCATGTATTGATGGATTTCGAATTTCTTGTACTTTTGTCTCCCATTGTACCTCCAGAACACCCTTAACAAGGAAGAGAATTTCTAATGTCGAAAACATTTAACTGTTCAATCATTTTCATAGAAAGTGGGAACAAATAAAGTCTGATATTCCGATCCGAGATAAATGTAAATCGTATTCAATTCTGTGGAATCTTATATTCTAGCATTTTTTGAAAATTTTTAGAAACCATGCATGCATAAATGTCCGCTGTCTAGTTACAATTAATAACTTTATTTTCCAACTAATGGCTTGTTTATCGATTTTTCTGTATCTTGGAAAATGCACCAAGAGCTCGTGCACTAACGACACCCAGCAGACGATATTCGGAACACTCTTCGAGATCTATGAAAGTCGGTAAAACAGACCGTGTCTTGATACCGGATGAGTAATTTACACGGCGAATAAATGATTTCAGCAAGGCAGGTGGTGCTCAAGCAGCACAATTCATTTCAACAAAGTCCTTGAAAGCCTCGGTACACTTCTCGTGAATTTGACAAACGTTGATTTAAATGATAAAACGATATCTGTTCTCGGTATTGTTGTATCGTGGACATTGTGCGCGATTTAAAGAGAAAATAGATGGTCTATATGGCTGCTGATAAAATCAATACGTGACTCCTGCCGAACGTTACTTTGCCGGATAACGGATGGAACAAGCGTGACGAGGCAGAAAATCAGAACGTGATTTCCCTGGGGAATGCGGATTAATTGCGATAATACGTGCATTAGAGCGATCAGCTTCGAAATTACTCAAGCATTTATCGCGGCGTGATGTCAGAAAATGCGTTCCATTAATGATGATCCAATTAGTAAATTAGTACTAATTCACAGTTAAATTAAAATGCACACAAGCTGCTAGAATTTTATATTTAAGGGAACGAGTTGAAAACATTTTACGTATTCCACTTATTGGAAAAACTTTTATTCTACTGGAGTCCTCTGGTAAATTGCCCACTAATGGAATAATTGAAATTCGCTCGGAAATGAATCGTAGCTATCGAATCAATGCCGCGCAACACCAATTTACTTAGGAACGTCAACCGCAGTGATTAATTAATACTAGACAGCTGATTCGATGCATTTATAACGAAAATGAGTAGGTGCAATTTAGAATTGTAAACAAATTAGAAGGATTTAAATATTTCACTCCGGGTTGTTGCAATTTCTCGGTAGACATTTTTTATTTTCAGATCCGCTGTCTATTAATTACCTTTCGATTCACGTCGGCAATAAAGCGCAAGGAATTCGCGAAACTTGTGCAAATGTGCAAACGAGTTCGGAGCTTCAACAATTAAATTTTCTGATATTGTAACAAGAGAATGTAAGAATTGCTAAATGAATATTTCAGTTGAACGAGGCATTGATAAAAATAGAAGAAACGGAGAGATACTGACCAGATTTGACGGAGCAGTGGATATGTGACCTGGACTCGTAATAAACCCAATCGAAACCAGCTTCGACGGCGAGTCTAGCCAACATTCCATATTTCGAGCGATCCCGATCGCTCGTCGTCACGTCGACGGCACGTCCTTCGTAGTGCAACGAATCCGTAGCGTGTTTCCCTTCCTCGTCCCATCCTTCCGTCACCCTTAGCTTCACCCCTGGCCACTGGTTCATTACCGAGATTGCGAGGGTATTCAACTTCTCTTTGCACCTCTGCAACAGAAACACTTCCACGGTTATTCGATTGATTACAGGGGATGCACGAATCTACATAAATTAATAGCGTCGCGCGGCAATCTGTGCAATTGCTAACCACGCTCAATTACCTGCGACCAACCTAGACACCGTCAACAGAATCATACGAACATTGCTAGAAAATTGCCTGAATTTCAAGAAACAGGAGCTACATAGACAATTTGTTCATTCTTCAATGATCGTGATAAGTTGGAAGCAGTGTATTGATATTCTTAAATAATGTATATATATATATATATATATATATATATATATATATAT